>JYFJ02005841.1:0-22658 GCA_000934665.2 Catajapyx aquilonaris
AGACAAATTCTGCAAGACTGAAACCAGCCTTGTTTCAGCCATGCACATGTTTGGCAGGGCCACTGGATCATCTCTGACGGTGCGGGGCAAGAGGGGCTGGCCCAACATGGCCGCCAGCGGCCATGTTGGGCCCCCCAATGTAGCCCTCCCCTTCGTACCTGTAAAGTTCAGCCTTAGTCCGGTAGGGTCGCCACATGATAGCCTTGGGAAATGTCTCGTAGCGATCTCAAGTGGCCACCCGGTGCGTAATCCCTCGGCAGGTGATAACGCCAGAACGTAGTATTAGTGTCCGTGGGCTGGCCTGGCCCTAACCAGGCCTCGTAGAGCAATATGACCTTCACTTCCATATACTGGTTTTTCACAAGAAATCTCGCTACCTGAAGCTTGTGCGCCATTTACCGACCATCCCAAGGACCATCCTGTATACCAAGAGCTACTAGCACGCAGCTCCTGAGATATTGCCTCACTTTATGTTTCATTTGAACACACCTTACAGTTTAGTGCCCTATTATACAGTAGTAGCCCGTCCTCTGGCCCGTCCACATGGATAAGGAACGATAAGGAATGTGTGTGAGGCTTGGCAACAGCGCGAGCTGGAAATAGTGTTGAGATTGGCCGCCGACTGCGTTCCACTCAGGGGCAAAGAACAGCGCCGACCAACGGCCAGGGTTAAAATGAAGGAGGAAGCAACACTTGAACATTTTAACATATGATATTACCTCTGGATCCTCACTGCTAACTTCCTCCAGACATTCTTGCGGCCTGAGCAGCCTGAGCACCTGAGCAGAAGCTACTCCAGCTAGCCCCTGCCTTAACCGTGTCCCGCAGTACCCTTAACCTTATCGATTTGTGGGCTTCCTTACTTGTAGCGTGTACTTTGAACCTGACGTCAAATCCGTTTTATAAGAGGTTGGACTTGATCACTGCAGGCTCTAAAAGTGACCCAGGTGAGCTCTCCATAACTGTCCACATTGCCAATCCAGGTGGCAAGTTTTTAACGCTTAATCACCAACGTGGGGTCTTTTTGGACCCCACAATGTAGTTAATATCATCGCGATTAATAAATTTTGTATGAAAGAATACTGGCAGGCCTATAATTCCTCAGACATGCTTTCTTCGATCCGATGAAAAATTTTCACATCAGTAGAAAATTATTTAGCCGAGTTACCGGTACTTTTCTGCTGCTAAGCGTCCCTGTTGGGTCCAGATATACCCCACGTCGTAGCCAATTTACATAATTTTTTAGAGAACACGTCACAGCGCTGCGCAGCAAATTGTATTTTATAAAGTGTGAGTGTTGTTATTCAGCAATAAATATTTCTCGGAACTAAAATCTTGCAGACCCTGCAGCTGGGAATGTTTACGTTATAAGCCATTACTTACGGCATCGAGCTGGAAGGCTACGAAGCTGCGATTACGGAGTCTCAGGTCCCTTATGACTCAGCTCATGGTCACAGGAGATTGATTTTTTTTTTACACATACAAATGAGAATACAGGGCGAATTTAGCGGGGAAGAATGACTTTAGTGCTATTAAATGAAATTTAAAAAAAAAAACGAAAACCGCGTGGGGTCCTTAAAGACCCCACATCGTAGCCAATATATGGCAGATTCACGTTGGTGATTAAGTGTTAATGATTTGTGTTAAATTGTTATGTGAACTCGATTTTTTTGTTACAGATTTTGAAGAGTGCACCATGTCAGCAATCTTGGGCAGTATAGCTGTACGAATTGCACCTCTGAAACACTGTGTGTTTCCAGTGCATAAATGTTTGGCAAGTACTGGTAGGAACCAGGAAATGGATTTCTTTCATAATTCAATACATAGTACTACTCTGCTTAACCCTTAACTGGTGACCTGGGGTCTTTTAAGACCCCAGGTGCAATTTTTTTGTTATGAAAATATTGCATGGTTAGGTATATGATTTTTTAAATTCCGTTCTACGGCAGCTAGAGAGTTGAAAATTAAACCAAATTGTAGAAAACAGTTGCAGGTGTTGTGTAAAAGAATTAAAAAGCAAATATCTATCATTAAAGGCAATTTATATTTAAAAAATCCCCTGGGGTCTTAAAAGACCCCAGGTCACCGTAAGTGTTAGGATTTTCCAGGTCACTAGTTAAGTGTTAACCCAGCATCACTTGAGTGTTCAGTGACCTTTGATGAATGCTCAGCCAGCGTATGATTCGTTAGTGTTCATTACCGATGTTTTGTGAAATGTGAAATGAATGTTCGGCACTGGGCAATTCTGTGACAGGGTAATTCCTAATATCAAGCACATGGACCAGTGTTACCAAAATGGCCTCTGCAGGAACCCTTCAAAGTGTATCACTTTTCTGCTGCAGTGCATCTGCAATTCATCAGACATGAGAAAACACAAATAAGGGGTTAAATGAAGGCAGTGAGAAATATTGGCTTGCCTATGATTATATTTAGAATAGGGCTTTTCAAAAATATTGGCAGGGCAGGGAGTGGGAAGGAATTTTTCTGCCTAAGTTCTGCCAATATTCTCAGACTGTAAAACTCAAGAACCATGTATGTACTATTATTCTAGTATCTAGTTCAGGGGTATTCAACTGGCTGACCACGACGATATCAGGGCTGGAACTAGGTCAGTATTTTACGTAAAAGTCCGTAATTCCATGCAAGCTCCGTATTTTCCCGTAATTTCGTCAAAAAGTCCGTAAAGTCCGTATTTTTAGTGGACTGGAAAGGTAGCGTTTTGAAATCATATGAATTCTTACGAAATCACTGCAAAAATAACTAATAACGCTCCGGCTCGGCACTACGGCACTCTATGTTGAACCGCGACCCACCGAACTTGGGGGGGGGGGGGGNGGGGGGGGGGGGGAGTGTGTATGACTCTTATCATCATTATTGGGCCTACTACGTTTTAAAATGTACAGGGTTGTTTAACTTTTTTGTCCGAACAGTTATCGGAAACTTCCACGTAGCTGCTACTTTGTAAGCAGTGACTTGCAAAGTGTGATTTTTCGGAGGAACGGGGAATATTCCCTGCGAATCGTAGGTTGAAGTGGCATACGTGCTGCCCGCTGAAAATTGATGGTCAAGCCTGGAAAAATTAGGGTCACACATGCCATGGGATGTGTGACCATCTTTTTCCCCATTCCTCCAACAAATCACAGGTTGCAAGTCACTGCTTGCAAAGTAGCAGCTACGTGCAATTTTCCGATAACTGTTCGGACAAAAAAATTGAAACACTGTGTGTAAATGGAATATAATTTCGAGTCAACCACGCCTGTCCCTAGAACATAGCATATGCCATATGGTGCTCATTTCAGTCCAACAAGAATTGTCGCAGCGGCAGCGCACGAACTACAATCTACGAGCACAGGTATACGAGAGACTGTAGTTCGTGCGCTACCGCTTGCGACAATTCTTGTTGGACACCAGGTACTTATAATGCAAAATTTTCAAATTTCAAAAACTTCCCCGCCCCACCAGAAATCGTCTCGCGCCCCACACTTTGGGAACCGCTGGTGTAGACTATAGAGTGTATTTGTATTTTAGTAAAGCTTTCACTTGAAAATATTGTGTAAGATAATTTATCTTTTAAATCCAATTTTTTTTTTGTGTATAATAATAATAATAATCCTGGGATAGTGCTTTCACCCCCAAACGGGGGTATATCACACAGACCTTTATTTTTGAACTATTATACAATATTGGAACCTATTAGTATACTGTAGTTGAAGCGCCCGGGCCCACGGGCAAGATGACAGGAGGGGATGTGCAAGGTGCAGTGCATCTGACGCTGTGGCCATTTTTAGTGAACTCCCCCGGGTGGTTTAGTCTGTCGAAATACCACCCGAGACGAAGCCAGAGGTGACCCTGAACTCTGCACGAGATGAAGGGGGTGTCCCCGGGTTGGGATCAAACCCGGGACCTTAACATCCGTGGGCGCATACGTTACCGCAGCACCACTCCGCCTCCCCCTTTTTGTGTATATAGTTGCCTATAACCCAGTTCCAAGGTCAGTAAATAATGGTCAGTAATTGGTCAGTAATTTTGCCTTAAAAGTCAGTAAAGTCAGTATTTTGAAGGGCAAAAACCGGTTCCAGCCCTGCGATATACAGGACAGTTTGAATTTGATAGCATTAGAAATTACTAATTCATGATTTTTTGGAAAAAGTCTTACAAATTTCATCAAATATGCACCCAATCAAATCAAATCAAGCTCGTGTGACCTTGAACCAAAAAAATGTTTCGCCTGCGACAGGCTTGCTCCCTGCCCTTTACAGCTTGTTCACCTGGTGCTTGTAAAATGGCCCCCCCCTCCGAAATTTTTGACGTGGATACGTCTTTAAAACCGGATCAGGGGGCATGCAGGGAAACATGAGCGTTACAGAAAAGCATTACAGCAGGATCCTGCCAGGTGGCCCATGGCAGGGGCATGCAGGAAAACTCGAGCGAGAAGGGCGTTAGTCTATTATAACTCGAGTCTGCTATAACCGAGTCTATTATAACCAGAGTTGGGTAAGTTACTTTTGAAATGTAACTGGTTACAGTTACAGTTATTCAGTCCAAAAAAGTAACTAGTTACAGTTACAAGTTCCTTTGACCAAAAAATAACTAGTTACAGTTACAGGTACAGTTACAGTTACTCATGAAGTTACTTTTCCGTGGTCTGTCACCGCTGCTGTAGATGGATGGGGGATTCCCCATTTCTCCCTGAAATACGAATCATACAGCATAACACCGTGGTCAAAAAAATGATCAACCTCGATTTACTTTTAATAATAGCTGCTTTTCAAAGTTTGCATCTGTAGGCTTTCCCCTTCTTGGGAACCGTCCCACTGTCGCCAAATAAATGAATCATCTGCATGTTAAAGGGACACTCCACTCAAAAAACAAGTTTGGCTCTAAAAATCGGGCAAAAAATCCGGAATGCGACGGTGCAATTCGTTTTTCGCTATGCGGAACGGTAATCCCAGGGCGAGATGTCAAAGTGTGTCGTCTGCTAATGATCGGTGCCGCCACGCGGGGAACAGGGGAACTGGAGGGCTGCACCGCTCTGGGATTGGCCTCAACGCGGGGGCAGGCGGGAGCAGCCCTCCAGTTCCCAAGGTCCCGAGGGCGTCGCTGGCGGATGGCCAGCTTCTAGCGCACTATTTGAATTTCCCCACTTTGACCCCTCGCCCTGGGATTACCGTTCCGCATAGCGAAAAAAACGGATTGTACCTTCGGTTTCAGGATTTTTTTGCCCGATTTTTAGAGCCAAACTTGTTTTTTTTAGTGGAGTGTCCCTTTAAAATAGGTGCTTTTCAAACCCTGCACGGAAAAGTAACTTGGTAACTTTCATTACAAAGTTACTGTTTAAAGGTAACTAGTTACAAGTACAAGTTACTTGTGCACAAAAGTAACGAAGTTACCGGGAAAAGTACTCAAAAAGTAACTAGTTACTAGTAACGCGTTATTTCTACTCAATTACTACCCAACTCTGATTATAACCGAGTCTATTATAACCGACGCTTTTCTGTAACGCTCGAGTTTGCCTGCATGCCCCCTGATCTGATTTTAAAGACGTAGCCACGCCTGCATGCCCCCGCCATTATAGTCGAGAAAAGTGAAACTATGTAGGTTGAGCCCGCAAAAGCTGCCTGCGGCTTGTGTCCCCAACACAACCTAATGTAATTTTTCTGCCTACACGCCTGTACAGGACATCATAAAGGGCGAAAATGTCTTAACCCTGGAACCGTGGCGCGGGGTCTTTTAGGACCCCAAAGGAATTTATTATGATGATGATGATGATGATTATTATTATTATTATTATATTATTATTATTATTTTTAAATATTTACCCCGTGATAGGGCAGAGCCCTTTTAGGGGGGAAGGGAAGGTTCCCAAGGGAGGGCCCTGTAATGGGGAAGTAGCCTTGGTCTGGGATTTGGGATTTTTGTTCATAACTAGCTAGCCCAGGCCTGTAAACATACATTCCATCACTTTGTTGCATCAAAATGACATTACTGGATAAATTACGGCACATTTAAAAGTGCCTTCAAAATTGGCGGGAAAAACGGGGACGGCCGGGTGGTGCCAATCGAAAGGGTGCACTGAAATGCCTGGTTGACTGCGAGATATGAGGAATTTGACTTTGAATTAACCGCGGACACGACGGAAAGCATTCGCAAGGCGGCTGTAGGCCATCGAGGTGGAGAAAAGGGGCCTTCATGTGCCGAATTCGGGTGACAGATAATTCCTACCAGTTGGCACCCCTGTCAGCCCAGAAGCGATGTGAGCGGCCTGGAATAAATACGCGCCCCGGCCGCTATCTTGCTCACGGAATGGGACGGTTGCTAACAACAGCGAAGCATTTTATGACAATGACGGGGCGCGGTCTATAACACCATTTTTGCGTTCATTTCACTTCGCGTGACGTCAACATTTTCTAGGCAAACAGTGACGTCACCATTTGCCTACATAAAAACCCCAATTACTCCGGAACTGAAACTGATATCTTAAAACGGAATATGCCAAAAAAATCCAAAAAATATGGGCGAATTTATTATGTAGTTTCCAAAATGAAGGCTACTTCCCCATTATAGTCATTTCTGACTTTGTGAAATACACCAGACCTTTTCTCCTGGCCCTGGGCAGAGTAGGGAGTGCAATTCTGCCCCGGCATGTCGGGTGAAAAGCTGAAGAAGACCCGGCCAAACAGAGGTGACGGGGACGGGATTTGAACCCCGGCTGGCCAGTGGCGTAACCACCAGACCACCATGCCTCCCTGACCCCAAAGGAATTAAAATGCATCAAAAAGATAATTACAATGAACTGTTGCCATTTAAAAAGTATATAACAGGAAGTAAATGTTTATTTTGAATTAGCGATCATTTTAGGCATTGTTCAAAGAATGATTGTATATAGTCAATACATTGAAAAGTAATATGTAAATATTAATAAAAATTAAAATATGGATAGGGTCCTAAAAGACCCTATGTCACGGTTCCAGGATTATTTATGCCCTGTCTTGATAGGCCCTTCTACCCTTGCTGCACATGTTTCTATTTTCTAAAATGAACCATGTGGTACCATATAAAATCCATATCCTGACCTGGGGGTGGGGGTGGGGTGTGTGTGTGTGTGTTTCTGGACATCCAGTGTCCCAGGAAAGGTAAATACTGTACCTTGTCATAAACTACTTCAATAGCCCTGTTCTAGTTACACAACATCCCCAAGAGCAGAGGTCTTGACAAAACACTCAAATTTGATTACTCTGCCTTCTTTTTTGAACTGACCACTGGTATTCTTGGAAAATTTGTTTGCACAGACTGATGTGTGGACCCGTGGTTTTAGGTATGTGAAAACGAATGAATGACTACAGCAATACAAATTCTACATTTGTGTATTACTGGGGAAAATGATAATGAGTTCCAATATATGATAGGAAGATGATCTGCCAGTTTACGATAAGAACTGGAAGCTTCGTGAGGGATTGGAGTCATTCTTGGGAACCATGCATTTGGGCAGGTAATTCCTGGAGCTTAAGAACATTTTCCAAATGTCCATTGATCAGATAATAATTGCTTATGATAAAGAACCTATTTTTAGGTTCTAAAAAACCCAAAAAAGATAGACATTTAGGCCCTGAAAGCAGTCAAAATAGGCTCTTAACCCCTTCAGCCCCAGCCACCTAGAATCTAGGCAATGAGAACTCGACCATGTAGTACCAGCTCTATACCTCCATCGCCTAGATTCTTTTCGCTTCCCTTCCACTTGCAAATAAGGACAATAAATTTTACAAATAAAAACAGCTATACTTTTACATTCATGCTCTACACCAGTGGTTCTCAAACATTTTTTGTCTCAAAATTTCAGGTGGATTAACATTCTCCTTCACATATGTTCCCTAGGTCTGTAGGAGTCGTTTGAGACATGGCGGCACTTGATCAGCTCCTTAGGTCAGGAGTTATGCGGTGTTGCCAACCTGGTCCTGGACCTAAGCGTTTTGTACCATTTTTAACTTTGCATTTTGGGATAAGAAGGTGCCACTTGGCACATATGTTCCTTAGGCCTATAGGAGCAATTTCTGAGTTGCTGGCAACTGATCGGCCTCTTAGGTCACGAGTTATGCGGTGTTGCCAACCTGATCAGGGAACTAAGCGTTTTAACTCGGCACTTTGCGATGAGAAGGTGCCACTTGGCAGACATGTTCCCTAGGTGTATAGGATCCATTTGAGAGATGGCGGCACTTGATCGGCTCCTTAGGTCAGGAGTTATGCGGTGTTGCCAACCTGGTCCGGAACCTAAGCATAACCGCATAACTCGTGATCTAAGGGGCAGATCAGGTGCCACCAACTCTCAAATGGAACCTCTAGGCTTGGGGAACATTCTTGCCAAAATCCCAAAATGCAAAGTTAAAAATGGTACAAAACGCTTAGGTCCAGGACCAGGTTGGCAACCCCGCATAACTCCTGACCTAAGGAGCCGATCAAGTGCCGCCATGTCTCAAACGACTCCTACAGACCTAGGGAACATATGTGCCAAGCGGTACCTAGTTCTTATCACAAAATGCAACGTTAAAAACGCTCAGGTCATCCCCGGCCATGTTGGCAACACCGCATATTTCGTGACCTAAGCCGCCGATCAGTTGCCTGCAACTCTGGAATTGCTCCTATAGGCCTAAGGAACACATGTGCCAAGTGGCACCTTTTTCTCACAAAGTGCAACATTAAGACGCTTAGGGCCCGGACTAGTATGGGTCATGATGTATTTGGTGCTGGCGCAGCAGTTGCAGTGAACATGGTGGCAAGCAGTGTGTCTGTATGTCTGTGAGACGGCAGTGTATAATTAAATTTCGTGTGAAGGAGAATGTTAATCCACCTGAAATTTTGAGAATATTACAAGCGCAGTATGGGGAACAAACTGTTACAGGAAAGAGTGTAGGAATGGTGTCAACAGTTTGGCAAATAATGACAGCTGGTGACAAATGAACTCCATCGACACATTCATCCGACTGAAGTCATGCAGACATGCAAAGTGTTATTCACATGGATTTTTTTTTGGTGAAAGGGGTCAAAATTAATGCCCAGTATTACTGTGCACTGATGAACGGTGCCGTACAAAATGCCGTTTGCAAGAAAAGACCTGGGATGTTGTCTGGAAATGTCATTATTCTCCATGACAATGCCCGACCCTCACAGCCAATTTGACAGCTACAACTCTGGCCAAAATACATTGGGAGGTCTTGCCCCATGCCCCTCACAGTCTGGACTTAGCCCTCAGTGATTATCTTTTGTTTGGGCCCCTTGGTAGGGAAGAAATTCAGGACAGATTAAGCACTGAAGAAAGCCCAAGTCCTGAAGTGGCTGCGACATCAGCCCAGATATTCTTACGCCAAAGGAATCAGGGAGCTGCCACAACAATGGCATTGGTGCCTGGACGCACACAGGGAATACCCTGAAAAACCGACATCATAGCTTGGTGCTTGTGGGACTTTTCATTTCTTCTCTGGAAATGAAGGTCTCACTCAACCTTGAACGACCCTTGTACATTACAAGTACTGCATGCACGGGCAATTCCACATGAACGTGACCATCTTTAGCACGTAAAAATTTGCCCGTCGATGAGTGTGAGGTATGTTGGAGTCCATGTCAAGTTATGACCTTTCCCATAAGGATTTGGTCCGCCGATGCGTGGTTGCCTATCTACAGGCGCTAATTGCACTTGGATCACAGTTAGAGGCGCCCCCCTATTACATTTACATGGCAACGTAAATGCATGATGTAATACATGTTTCATGTGTGAAATTTTCTCCTCTTTCCTACAAAAATAGTCACTTTCCGATAGATGTCCAAATTCATGTCACAAATCGACATTTTTGCAAACAAATGACATTTTCAAAAAAAGAGCCAAAGTCAAATGTCATCGCATTGATATCAAAATGCACCTTGAAGTGTCCTCTATCAGTGGTACAAACGGAATTTTGGAATACGAAATGGTTCCGGAGCTATAGGTACTGACGTGGAGCGCTGCGCTAGTGGCCACGCCGCTGAATGAAAATGAGCGGCCCACCTAGGTCCGTCTTCATGTCTCAGGTAGTGTACGCTTGTCCTTTGTGTTTAATTCACTTAATAATATAGTTCAAAAAAAATTACCATAGAATAGTAAGAATAAATGAAAATTCCCTTCTCATGTTCAACAAAGTTTCAATTTTCACTAGTGTCAAGTGTGTGTTAAAATATGCTTGATTATTTACAATAGAGAAACATGTAGCCTATACTTTTTATTTTTATATTCATTCCTCTATTCGTTCCTAGTCACAGTCCAAATGAATGTTCACTGTTGAGGCCTGTACGGAATTCCTTGCGGATCCATACGGGCCCCTTGCTTTCACTATAATGGAATATATTGCACTCCTGCACCCCTCCACGTCAGTGATTATAGCTCCGTAACCCTTGCGTAGGCCAAAATTCCGTTTGTATATGGCTGATAGAGGACACTATGAGGAATTTTTTGATATAATATAATATAATATAATATAATTCATACTCCGTTATCAGCCTATCGGCTCTTTAGGGGGGAAGCTTTTGTTTTGCCTGGAACTCTTTGCTTTCATTTTACTGCACTTTTTGGGATAGGATAGGGACGGAAGGAAGCGGCTGAGGCCTATTAATTACAGAAGCAACTCCGGAATTTCCCTGGAAGGACCGTGGGAAACCACAGAAAACCACGGTCAGAGTTGCCGGCCCCGGGATTTGATCCCAGGACCTCCCGATTAGCAGTCGGACGCCTTATCCACTATGCCAACCTGCTTCGGTTAATTTTTTGATATCAATGTGATGACTGATGGTATTTAACTTTGGCTCTCGTTTCGAAAATTTCATTTGTTTGCAAAATTCTCGCTTTTTGCCATGAATTTGCACATCTGTGAGGAAGTTAGCATTTTTGTCGAAAAGAGGAGACAATTTCACACGTGAAACTTGTATCATATCAAGCATTTACATTGTCGTGTAAATGTGATAAAAGTACAATTTACGCCTGTAGAGAGGCAACCACGCATCAGCGGACCAAGTTCTTATGCGAAAGGTTCTAACATGGACCTAAACATATCTCCTCACACTTTGACACTCTTATCGATGGCCAGATTTTTTTGTGCAAAAGGTGATCACGTTCACGTGGAATTGCCCAGTAGCGGACCAAATTTATTTGGAACTATTTCTAGATATATTAAAACTATAACTACATTAACTATATTATTAAGTGAATTAAACACAAAGGACAAGTGTACACTATCTGCGACATGAAGACGGACCTAGGTGAGCCGCTCATTTTCATTCAGCGGCGTGGCCACTAGCGCAGCGCTCCACGTCAGTACCTATAGCTCCGTAACCATTTCGTATTCCAAAATTCCGTTTGTACCACTGATAGAGGACACTGTGAGGTGTATTTTGATATCAATATAATGCCATTTGACTTTGGCTCTCTTTTTGAAAATGTCATTTGTTTGCAAAAATGTCGCATTTTGACATGAATTTGCACAGCAACCGGAAAGTGACTATTTTTGTCGGAAAGAGGAGACAATTTCACACATGAAACATGTATTACATCATGCATTTACGTTGGCATGTAAATGTAATAGGGGGGCGCCTCTAACTGTGATCCAAGTGCAATTAGCGCCTGTAGATAGGCAACCACGCATCGGCGGACCAAATCCTTATGGGAAAGGTCATAACTTGACATGGACTCAAACATATCTCACACTCATCGACGGGCAAATTTTTTCGTGCTAAAGGTGGTCACGTTCATGTGAAATTGCCCGCACTGCCAATTTATGCCAATTTGGAGTGAATGTGAATATATCATCAATTTCCCTTTTAACTTGGAATTGTGAAAAGTACATATTCTTATTATGGTTTCAGGCATCAAATATGAATACATCTTGACTGAAAGAACTGGCCAGAAGCAGAATGTTGGCATGATCACGTTGAATCGACCAAAAGCATTGAATGCTTTATGTAATGGGCTCATGTCAGACGTGAGCAGTGCCCTTAATGAATTTGAAGCCGATGCTAACATTGGAGCCATTATCATCACTGGAAGTGGGAAAGCATTTGCTGCTGGTAAGTATTTTGCATAGACACATGGTGTATCTTACTAGTGAAACATCTGGCCGCCAACATAGTCATTGAACCTACAGAGGTTGAAATTGAGGGGTAGGAGAGGTTCAGAGACCTATGGGCAGAGCCTTATTTTCCAATAGGTCTTACAATCTTACAATCTAGCATTCCATAATTTTTTTATCATTTTAGTTGTGTTTTGGGGACTATCATGAACTAATAAAATCAAACAAAACCCAAAATTTAAACAAAAAATCTTTCAGGCATATCTGGGTTAAACATAATTGAGTCATTCCATGTTTGATGAACAGTTTCAACAAAGGAATACTTGTTTACTTTTATTTTATTCATTGTCATTACTTGCAATTTCAAAATTCAATTTATTACTCTTGAACCAATAATTGCCACACTCTAGATAGGACAGGGCTATTCAACCAAATACTATTAACGCGCTTCGCTAATACGGGACACTCCCTCTACAGAAAACTGGCGAAGCTGCCGCGCGCGTCATCTGTTGGCTCGGGGTGTGGTTAGCCCTTCAGCCCGCAGCCACTAGTGCAAATACGTCAATGTTTTCCAATTTAAATTAATTATTTCACAGCGTTTACGTACATGACCCGTGCACTAAAAAATCAGAAATGATCTATATTAGGCCTACAGGTTAAGTATCCGGCTCTTTCGAGTGCTGACGCTCCATGCCACTAAGGAAAATGAAACGAAAGGGAAGCTATTTGTTTGGCTCTAATTACTGACGTAAATATCACGTAAGTGCTTAACAATGGATAGGTCAAACACTTCATACTGCTGATAAATGATGTCATGCAATTCAAGCCATATAACAGGTACAGTGGTTGAACTTAAGTTAGTGGAATTAAGTTGTACAGGTTTATAAGAAACTCCAGGGAAGAATTCAACTAACAAGGTTTTAATTACTTATGCTTATTTACTCTATTACTCAACATGAATGCACCCTACGTTTCTTTTCATGATAGACTTTTCAGGACATAGCAACAATAAATCATTTCATACTCAATTAACCCTTAACTACTTAGGTGGAGCCTGAGTGGCTCCCACAGTATATTTAAATTTCTGCTTATCAGCTAAATTGTTATATTGGACTTTTCACATACAGAAAGTGCAGTTCAGATAATTAGGCTTCCGATAACGTAAAATCACACGCCGAGTCAGCATATTCCGACAGAAAAACGGGCCTTGTTTATGACTTAATTACATCACGTTTAAATATGGTTGAAGCCGCTCAGGCTCCATCTAAGTAGTTAAGGGTTAATTGAGTATGAAATGATTTATTGTTGCTATGTCCTGAAAAGTCTATCATGAAAAGAAACGTAGGGTGCATTCATGTGAGTAATAAAGTAAATAAGCATAATTAAAACCTTGTTAGTTGAATTCTTCCCTGGAGTTTCTTATAAACCTGTACGACTTAATTCCACTTAACTTAAGTTCAACCACTATACCTGTTATATGGCGTGAATTGCATGACATCATTTATCAGCAGTATGAAGTGTTTGACCAACCCATTGTTAAGCACTTACGTGATATTTACGTCAGTAATTAGAGCCAAACAAATAGCTTCCCTTTCGTTTCATTTTCCTTAGTGGCATGGAGCGTCAGCACTCGAAAGAGCCGGATACTTAACCTGTAGGCCTAATATAGATCATTCCTGATTTTTTGGTGCACGGGTCATGTACGTAAACGCTGTGAAACAATTAATTTAAATTGGAAAACATTGACGTATTTGCACTAGTGGCTGCGGGCTGAGGGGCTAACCACACCCCGAGCCAACAGATGGCGCGCGCGGCAGCTTCGCCAGTTTTTGGCCGGAGTGTCCCATATTAGCGAAGCGCGTTAATAATATTTGATTCAACTAGTTTCTGACAAGGTCCAGTATTTACCTTTCCTGGGCCATTGAAGGTGCGGACCCCCCCCCCCCCCCACCCCCCCCAANTTAAAATATGGTACCACAGGGTTCATATTCGAAAATATAAACATGTGCAGCAAGGGTAGGAGCATCAAGACAGGGCATATTAACACAATTTCGCCCTTTATGATGTCCTGTACAGGCGCATAGGCAGAAGAATTTCGGAGGGGGGCCCATTTCGTAAGCACAAGGTGAACAAGCCGTAAAGGGCGGGGAACGAGCCCGCCGCAGGCGAAATTTTTTGTGGGTGAGGTGAGGGGCTTAGGTGGTGATGAAATTGGTAGCACTTTTTCCAAAAAATCATGAATTAGTAATTAATCATGCTATTTAAAACTGTCCTGTATATTGTCGCGGTCCGGACAAAATTGCGTCGCGGTCCGCCAGTTGAATATCCCTGCTCTAGGAATAGTGTCATTAGTCTCAGCTCATTGAGTAGATTCAGAAAATATACAGAAACCTTCAAGATTTTTGCGGGGCTAAACTGCGCCGAAGCCCAGTGTAGTCTGTCAGAACACGTAGGTGTCTTCCCAGCATCTTCACCAATTATTGTAACCCCTGCACGAACGTAGGGGCTGGGAAGTTAGTAGTGAGAAAAACTACATCTGTTCTGTAGTGCAGCTACTCAAAGGGTACTTAATTTACATTCATCTCTACACAACACATCATTAGCTGTTAACGCATACTATGCAACCAATCACTACGCAACATGACCAAAACCGGAATTAATGAATATATCAAAAATGTTCATTCCCTATTGCCTTAATTGAAGTGGTCTAGTCATGCATAACCAGTGTTGCAAAAAAAAAAAAAATGTATTCCGTTAAATGTCACATTTAGTGAGCAATTTGCAACTCTAAAAATTTCCTGGTATTAGGCATTGCTAGAAAAAATTTAATACAAATTAAGGTTACTGTGGTCTCCTGTGGGAATTAGTTTGAGTAGGACAAATTAAAAAATTACTAATTTCAAATGCTTATTTCCACACCGCTGGTAGACATGGGGGCAAAATTGAGTTTTACTTTTTCATCGTAAATTAGGAAAACTTACAACTAAAAAAAACCAAATAAAATACAATTCATGAGTGTGTTTTAAGAAACCGTGCAAAAAAGTCATGTTGCAAAATAACAATATGGGGTTTTACAATGTCAGTGTGTTGATTAAAATTGTTTTTAAACAGGTGCAGATATCAAGGAGATGCAAAACCTGTCATTTCCTGGAGTATACACAGGAGATTTTTTGAATCATTGGACTCGAGTAGCTGAGTGTAAAAAACCTGTAATTGCTGCTGTCAATGGTTTTGCGGTAAATTCATGTATCTTAGACTACTGTGAAGGAATAGTGTTTTAAAACTTTCTTTTCTTCAAATAGCTTGGTGGGGGTTGTGAGTTGGCCATGATGTGTGACATAATTTATGCAGGTGACAAGGCTAAGTTTGGTCAGCCAGAGATCAACTTGGGGACCATACCTGGTGCAGGAGGGACTCAGAGATTGATCAGAGTGGTTGGAAAGTCCAAGGCAATGGAGATGGTGCTCACAGGAAACATGGTGGAGGCTCAGGAAGCAGAAAAAATGGGTAAAGCAAGATTATTCAATATACATGCTGATTCATATTTATTGTCATTTACTTTAACAGGATTAGTTAGCAAAGTTGTCCCATCAGATCAGCTGCTAAATGAATCCGTGAAGTTGGCAGAAAAAATTGCTTCTTTTTCCAAGGTGTCTGTGCAGCTATGTAAAGAGGCTGTCAATGCTGGTTAGTGTATTTCCTTCTTTTCCTACTCCATATTACTTTTAACCATAATCTGTGTCATTAGCAAAGGGAAGATGCAGTTCAGGGAAATGTTATATGGAACCATGTCCATAACAATGATTAACCCTGCGACGGTGACGTGGCCTCTCTTTGTGACCAAGTCACATTTTGTTATAACATGGGAAATATAGCACATTTGGGCTTCACCTTTGAGACAGTCATGGGTTGATTCCTTCCACGATAAATGACATTTACTTTACATTTTTTGAGCAAATATTACGATCAAAAAAAATGAATTATGCATCCAAAATGTCCCCGCCTTCGAGAGCCCGCATTCAAATCGAATCAGGGGATTATTTCTTTATTTGTCTATTTTTAGAACGTGCAGGAGGTTTGGCTTTATTTTAGAATAACTGTTCATGAATCACTTATTGATAAGGTCAAGTCGCCCTCTGGAATGCAGGAGGTGAATCATTCTTGGAATGCAGTCTTAGTCACAACTATGCATTGGTAACTTTTTTTTTTTTTTTTTCCTGATCCTGCTATTTGCTCAAAAAATTTCAACCAAATGCCATTTATCACTGGAGGAATCTAAGGAAGATGTTCTCAAAGGTGAATGTCAAATGTGCTACATTTTCCATGTCATAGCGAAAAAAGTGGCGTTGGTCGCAAAAAGAGGCCACGCCACCGTCCGAGGGTTCATGTGTATTGCAGCAGACATAAGGAAATTTGGTGTATATTGTCGCGGTCCGGACAAAATTATGTCGCAGTCCGCCAGTTGAATAGCCCTGCTATAAGCCATATAAAATGTGTCTGATATGTATAACCTGGCTATTAATTTCCCATGGAAACCATGTTTCAAGTGAAATGAAATCAGATTTTTTTCATTATTAATTTTCCTTATAAAGGGATATTAAAAAATTTTTGGCGCACATTGTCAAGCTGTAACTCACTTTTCAAGTTCTAATTAGGATATGGCAAGACATATTGTAATTATGCAGGTGAAGGGGGAGAGTTTTTCCCCCAATATTTTAACCCTGGAACCGTGTCGTGCCTGAAAGTGACGTTAACCGTGTCGTGGGGTCCTGTAGGACCCCATCCCCATGCCATATTTTAATTTTTATTAATTTTTATATAATACTTATCAATGTATTGACTATATGCAATCATTCTTTGAACAATACGTAAAATGATCACTAATTCAAAATAAACATGCACTTCCTGTTATATAGTTTTTAAAAACGGCAACAGTTCATTTCTGTAGTGGAGAGTCAGTCTAAAATTGCTAAGATGCTCTGAAGTTCAACAAAATAAAATTCTAGTCCAGCGTGAGTGCATGATTTGATTGATGGTGTAGGGAGTTTCGTAAAAGGCGAATATCAGCCTGAAGGTACTTAACTGAAAATATAGCTTGCAATAAGAACTGATACAAACGAGTATGCCGGGAACCGTGATGTGGGGGTCCTTTTGGACCCCACGAGAGCGTGGGTTCAATAACAACAACTTACTAATCTACATTTTGGTAGGTGTGAAAATTATGAATCCAGATTTGATCCATGAAATGAAGATTTTTGATGAATAAACGGATTTTCAGGTCATTATCGTTTCAAGGTCACTTTATGCAATGCATTTTAATTCATTTGGGGTCCTAAAAGACACCACGACATGGTTCCAGGGTTAAAAGGGAATTATGCTCCCGCAAAACTCATTTAGTGGTGTTGGATTTACACCCCTGTCTAGCTCAGAACAAATGAGATTACAGATTGTCATGATGTAACATCATGCACCCCAGTTGAATCTGATATCTGGATGTGTTCCACTTTGGTTCAAATTGTCTCGGACCAGTTCGTTCCCATTGCTTGTGTGCCATAACACTCTTTGCATACTTCAAAATGGTATGCCAGATGACATCGTTTTAAAATGTAGGCATTTTATATTTCAGCCTATGAAATGACTTTGAAAGAGGGCCTTCACTTTGAAAAGAGACTGTTCCACTCCACCTTTGCAACTGTGAGTAGTAGAGCATTCAGTTATATGTCCACAAGTGTTGTGCAGGTGTTTGTAGGGCAAACTAAGGTGTTCAAAGTCCTTATTAATAATAATAATAACGCTGGGGTAATGTGCTTTCGCCCCCACCTGGGGGCATATCGCACAGACCTTTATTTGATGATGGTACATTTGGAGCCTATTCATTTGAAATGCCCGGGCCCACGGGCAGGATGACAGGAGGGGGTGTGCAAGGTGCAGTGCAATGTCCTAATGTGGGCATTTTTAGTGAACTCCCCCGGGTGGTTTAGTCTGTAGGAAATACCACCCGAGATGAAGCCAGAGTCGACCCTGAACTCTGCACGAGATGAAGGGGGTGCGTCCCCGGGCGAGATTTGATACCGGGACCTTAACATCCATAGGCGCATACGTTACCGCAGCACCACTTCGCCTCCCCTCTAAAAGTCCTTATTACGTACAGTATATGTGTAATTCAGTACCGAAGCAGGTTGGCATAGTGGATAAGGCGTCTGACTGCTAATCGGGAGGTCCTGGGTTCGAATCCCGGGTCTGGCAACTCTGACCGTGGTTTTCTGTGGTTTCCCACGGTCCTTCCAGGGAAATTCCGGAGTTGCTTCCGTAATTAATAGGCCACAGCCGCTTCCTTCCGTCCCTATCCTATCCCAAAGAGCACAGTAAAATGAAAAGCAAAGAGTTCCAGGCAAAACAAATTTCCCCCCTAAAGGGCCGATGGCTGATAACGGGGTATGAATTATTATTATTATTATTATTATTATTATTATTATTATTATTATATGTGTAATTCAGCAATATTACATCATACTGTATAGTTTCACTGTATCAGTGACCAAATATCACTGACGTAGGTTTTTGCAATAATAACTGGCTGTGGGTGTTTGAAGACAAAAGACATCTTGTGTGGATCAGTTTGTTTTGTCTGTTACTGCTTGTATTAATTAGGATTTTCAAATTACTTCATAATTATACTGCTTTATTCCCATGAACATTATCATAAAATCCAGTACAGTAGTGTGTAACCCCATGTATAATCAATACATATCATTACCTGGTTCTAAATATTATTCAGTGCTTTATTTTTTGGAATAATAATAATAATAATAATAATAATAATAATAATAATAATAATAATAATAATAATAATAGGTTGGGTAATGCTTTCACCCATCAGGGTTTATCGCATGGACCTTTATTAATAGCTGTTGGTGTATACATAGTACATGGTACCTATTTAGCGTATCGCCCGGGCCCATGGGCAGGATGACAGGAGGGGATGTGCAAGGTGCAGTGCATCTGACGCTGTGGCCATATTTAGTGAACTCCCCCGGGTGGTTTAGTCTCGAGGAAATACCACCCGAGACGAAGCCAGAGACGACCCCACTCTGCATGAGATGAAGGGGGTGTCCCCGGGCTGGGATCGAACCCGGGACCGTAACATCCGTAGGCGCGTGCGTTACCGCAGCACCACTCCGCCTTCCCTTTGGAATAAATATCAATCAGAATAGGGGAAAATTGAAGGGTTTGGTGGAAAAACAGGATAAGTCCACTTTTGTTACTTTAGAGAAAACAAAGAAAAACTGAATTCCCGGAATATTTCAAAAATGTTTATAATGATAATTTTTTGTTGAATAGGATGATACCAAAGTCAACATTCACCAGAATATGAAGTTTGTACTGTACTATGCATATTACACAATCTACAGTAGAGTATAATGTGGACGAATGTGGACAAGTCTTGTTTTTGCACCGAAATAGAACCAGACATGTCCAAATAAATTGTTTTTGTGTCTATGTTATGAGCATAGACAATCTTTTTTCTCCATTAGAGGCATACATAGTGTTACAAACTCATCACCTAATTCAGTGGTTTCTCGGGGGTTGTGGCCAGGGTCGCAGGGGGTCGCAAGCCTTTGTTCAACTTTTTTGTTTGCAACTTCTGGGTGAATTGAACCGTTTTTGCAGCCGTACAGAATGTTTATTAGGCAGGAAATAAATTTTCCAGCCATATATGGGTTAATAAGCAGGAATGACCAGAATTAGTTCTGCCTAGTTTTGGCTGTTTCAAAATGACCAGAACTAGTTCTGGTTGGGATTGAGCCTAGAGCATATACTGTACATACTAAAGTCCAGTCTGTGGGCCTACTGTGATCCATGGTGGGAAATACTACCCCGTCACAATTTTTTTCCACAGTATACTGTACAAGAAATTTGCCGCCCCTAAACATTTGCTACTCTTGGCAGTTGCCTACTTTGCCTAATGGGAAATACAGCTCTGCTTGTTGTCTGAACTTGAGTATCAGTAAGGAAAATTTTGCCTCTCTCTTTGCTAAATTTTTTTTGCAACTCCCCAAAATTCTGCCACCTTGTAGGCCATGATCTGGAATGGCCAATAAGCCCCTGCATTAACCAGTAAAACTCCCAATATTTAAACATTGGCTTGATAAATTTACAGCTCACAGTCAGTAGTGGACTGCAGAAGTGCACTTTAATAACCACATTGAGATACACATTGTGACTAACCTGCTGTTGCTTTTAAAATTTTTCAGCGTGACAGAAAAGAAGGAATGATGGCATTTATTGAAAAACGACCTCCAAATTTCACTGACAACTGATTTGGTGAGTTTTATGTGCGTTGTCATTATCAGTAAAGTTGTGCAACTTGGATGCAGTTTTAAGTTGTCAAAACAGCAGGTGGGGCATGGTAGGTTGAAGAGTTCGAGTTTTCCAGGGGTGGATTCACAAATACGAGGGGCATACAAGGGGTGTTAGGAAAGTCTTTACACTTTATTTTTTGCCACAAATACAGGGCCTATGCATATCGGCACACATTATCGATAGAACCCTCCTGGAGCCAAATGCACTGGCACCACAGGTGTTCCAACCTCTTCAGGCCCTCCAGGAACAACTTTTTTAAGGTGTGGTGCACCCACTCCCAGACAACTGCTCCCTTCTCAGCAATGTCCTTGAAATGGTGTCGGCGAATGGTTTTTTCCATCGATCTGAATAGTTGAAAATCACTGGGGTCCAGGCCAGGGGAGTACGGGGGGTGTGGAAGCACCTGAAGCCAGATACATGGAAAATAACCCTTTGCCGATGCCATTTTTAGGACATTGTTGACAGTTGTCTGGGAGTGAGTGCGCAGCACCTCCAAAAATGGTTCCTGGGGGGCCTGGAGTGGTGACATCCTGTGATGCCGGTGCATTCGGCTCCAGGATGGTTCCATTGATAATGTGTGCATATCTGCCGACCTGCATGAGCCCTGTCTTCGTGGCAAAAAAATAAAAAATAAAATAAAGTAAAGACTTTCCTAATGCCCCTTGTACATAGAAAATTTTAAAGTCTGTTGATAATATATTGTTTAGTACCCTGGTATGGGAGTGGATTCACAAAATAGTGCAACTTGATTCAGCGTGAGTGATTTACTCCTCTTAACCCCTTGGGTCCCAGCTATACCCGCCATCACCTAGTTTTCCACTTATGAGTACTTTGAAGATACGGACAATATATTTTACACAAAATAACAGCTATACATACCGGATCAGGGAAAACACTATGAATGTGTCTGGAACAGTTTTCCTTGTCTAGAAGTCCCTAAATTAATTTCCAAAAATATTGCTGCAAAACTCGAAATTCGAGTACTTCCGGCCAACGACTTGGCTGATTTAATTATTTAAAAACATTAAGATACACAGAATAACAATATTGAAAATAGTGCCAGACAAACTTGCTGAAATCGTACTTTGTGAGAAATAAATTATTTCTTATCTTTGTTTGGAAATCTCCTCTCGTTTGGAAATCTCCCAAATTCATTTATTTCTCGCGAAGTACTGTGATTTCAGCAACTTCTTGTAGCAAGGTTCTCATGGTTAATATTCCGTATATTTTAACGTATTTCATAATAAAATCAGCCTAACAGTTGGCCCGCAGTTCTAGAATTTCGAGTTTTTTTACAGCGATATTTTTGGAAATTAATTTAGGAACTTCTAGAGGAGGAAAATTGTTCCAAACACATTCATACCATTTTCAAGGAACATATAAGTATAGCTGTTATTATTTTGTAAAATATATTGTCCTTATCTTCAGAATTCGTGTAAGGGAAAATCTAGGCAGTGGCCTAATGGTTGGCCAGTAGTACTTGAATTTCAAGTTATTACTTTTGAAAATTAATTTAGGGACTTGTAGACGATTGAAAATTGTTTCCAACGCATTCATAGTGTAGAGCATGAACGTGTAAGTGTATCTGTTATTATTTGTGAAATATCTTGTCCTTATCTTCAGAGTAAGTGCAAGTAGTCCAGGTGCTAAGGGACAAATTTGACCCAAACTTTGCATTTTGTGACAAAAGTATGAAACTCGGTACACTTGTCCTTTGGACACTTCTGATCATATCTGGACGTGGAGCCACAATGACCCACCCCGGTGGTGGTCCATTTCGCAGGGTTTCCATAACTACCAGATGCAGCATCCTTTTAGGACCTTGTATTGGGTGACAAAAACATGAAACTCGCCACAATTGGTCTTTGGACACTTCTGAACATGTCTGGATGTGGGGCCATGATGACTGACCCCGCTGTGGGTCACTTGCAGGGTTGCCAGATCAAACGGACCAAACATACATCTCTGCGAGGATCATGTGAATTGGGAGCTTGCATTCGGTGATAAAAACGTGAAACGCGGTACGGTGACCCACCCCGAGGGAGGGCACTATCGCAGGGGTGCCATATCTAACAGACTGTGCAACATGCGTTTATATTTTGATAGGGAGCTTGCATTCGGTGACAAAGCCATAAAACTTGGTACGTTAGTTCTTTGGACACTTCCGAACATATCTGGACGTGGAGCCACGATGACCCACCCCGAGGGAGG
>JYFJ02005842.1:0-22595 GCA_000934665.2 Catajapyx aquilonaris
TGTTTCGGCACCCCCCCCTCCCCCCCCCCCGGACATTGTAGGTCTGTCCCCTTTTTTTTGTGTAAAAACTCCAGTTGATGAGCCCAAGAGGCGTGTGCTTTTCCCTCTAGAGTTGGAGGAGCCAAGGATGGGTCTTAATCCGGTAATTAGAGCGTTGTTAAGGCACTTCTGGGCGGAATTAATTCGGACGAGTCGTGCTGGGCTCCGTTTCAATATCCGGAACAAATGGGGACGGAGGCGCCGCTTCAGATTAGCGCCGGCCCTCCTAATAGGGCATTATGATCCATTTCGATGCAAATAGACGGTGGGATGAGACAGGGAAAGCGTGTAGGGAGTAAAAAGGACATTGAAGATCTAAGCTGGCACCCCCCCCTCCCCTCCATCCAAATTCGTTGTCATAGTTGGAATTTATACAGGCTCAGATTAAGATTTTCATTGTGGAGGACGCGTGTCGTTGGCTTTATAGGAGGTTGGGGCATGGGTTGGATTAAGGTTTGCACTCCGGGACATCTGGGTGGAACGCACCTGCTGTTGAGACATCTTCCGACGCACTATGTAGAGTTCATGTTGCTATGTGCTTGACAAATGAGTTATAAGTTGTACGGTGCATGTGAAGTACAGCTCACCTCAATTGGGCATGATGGTTCTGGTGGTTGACACATGCATACTAACAGTAGTGGTGGCTCCTGGTGTGTTTGAGGGACTTTGGGACTCATTGTGTTCTTTGTTGTGTGTTTCAGGAGGGGAGGAACCGCCCTCCGAAGAAGAGCATATACATCCAAGTGCTCTTCTCCACCTTTGGCATCAATAGGATGTCAGTATGCATTTGGTCCTCGCTCATTGGCCTGCTCTACTGGAAGCTGAGGGGGGGATTCCGGTAAATCAAGGCGCTCAAGTGGATTGCATTTTGAGATGTTTCCAACTTTGCACTGTGACTCAGTGGTTGGGCACCTCCTTTGCTTCAAGATGAAACAGCTTTCATTAGTTTCAATGATTTTATGAGTAATCAATTGCCATTTTGATTGTTTTTTTTGAAAGAGGGTTTTCTCAATTATTAGTTCATTTCAGTGCCAATGTTTGCAGTATTTTTTATGTATTCATGTCGTTCCAAGGTGAACATTTTAAACTTTTTCTTCGCTATTTAATCCCACTGTTTTCTTGTCTCATAATTTTCTGTGTTTTGTAATTATTATTATAATATTTTACAGAATATTCAATTTGCGTGAGTGTTCTTGATTGTACTCTTGATGAGTTTCTCTGTAATTTTTTAAAACTTATGTTTGCCCTTTTTGAACAGCTCATTATTATTTAGTCAAAAAGAGGCCCTGTTGATGCTAAGAGACAGAGCAGAATGTCAAAGGAGTGCAGTTGTGATTGTACATTAATGTGTAATGCCTGGAAACATTATATTCGGAATAACCGTCAATGTAGCAACTTGTCAGTGGGGTCACAGAGTCAGAATGGATCTACAAACATTTTGTTACCACAGGTAAAATCACGTACTTAAACCCCTTTGGGCATGATTGACCTAGGGTGCATTAGTAAAAGGACATATATCAACAGGATTTCCACCTGACATGTGCCCCTTTACTGTTGTATCCTGGAATGAGCAATTATTGGGAGTGGTTCCCGCTTTCAAGTTGCTGATGTAAATACGTTACAATGTAAGGCCATGTTCTGCAGATTACATGGCGAAGAAGCGTGGTCTGGTTGGTCTGAACGAGCAGGCATGTCGTTCAGCCCCAACGTTCATTCCAAGCTCATCTTTTCTAGCCATGAAATCTCCACTCATCAAAGCAAACTTGTGATTCGTACAGGCCAACGATGGGGCTTGTATCTGAATGATCTCATAATTATAATTTTAAGAACTTTAATTTTTGCCCGCTAGTCAGGTAGTTTAAAAAAACAAAAAAGAAGTAAAAAAAATAAACGCCTGAACAGTTCGGCTGCAAAGTGGTTTTTTTATAAAATGGGAATTTGTGTTGGAAGATGCTCACATTTGCCCACAGTTGCATGAATTGTAAGAACTGAACAGCCACTGGCACTGCCGAAGAAGTTTCATGCCTTCAAATGTTATTCTAATTATCCATATTATTATCTTTATTATGATTATTCTAATTATTACTGCTGTATTATTTAAGGCTTTGAAAAGAAGAAGGCACTCAGTCAGTTTGGTTCACGTTTGGTTTATGGGCGGATGCACTGACTTGCAATTCGTCATATGCATCTATCTGTCGGTAAGCTTTACTTGAACTGAACAGACTTAGTAACTCCTTCTTCATTTCAACTCCTGGTTTGATAAAGAAAAAAAAAATGCTGGAAACTGTGCTGTTGTTTGTTGTGAGGCAGCTCATAGCTGTCCAGTTTGCAAGGTGTCATCAGGGACTTTGGTTTAGTTGGTACAGTAGTTGGCTAGAGACCAGTAATAGTACTATAGTATTGGATGGTTTGGATTTTTGTAGTGTTCAGTCAGTGGATTCGTCCAGTTTTTGGCACAAGTCAGCAAGAACTTGAGACATTCCTTATGTTGCACCACCAACATTGGAAGCTATGTGTAACGCTATGTGATGCAAAGTGTATGTTTTGCAGAGGTGAAAAAAAAAATATTTTGTTGGAAGCCATTTTTCATGATAGTTTCAATGAAAATGATGCATTGCCATGCTGCCTTCGCATCCTTGGAATGTTTAAAAAGTTCACGGTTCCTATTCAGAAACAAGTGTAAAGAAATCCACGTTGTAGGGCAAAAATTGTCAGGGTATAATTTAGTTTGTAGAATTTGAGCATTGTTGTAGTTTTGCTTTAATTTTTCCCCCTTGGAATTACTTCTGTGGTTTTTTTGTTTTGTTTTTTTAACGAATGTTATTCCACTGATACTAAAGAAAATACCAAAATGATTGTTCATTGTGATATTTTAGTATGAGATTGTCGTTTTTATCATACAGTAACTCACATAATTTCACGATATTGACTTGTTTGGCTAATTATAAAACAACATTATTATTTTGTGCTTTTATGTTGTTGCAAAGTCATTACCACCTGCCAATGGCTACCGACTGAAAAGGAACAAGACTACTATTACATTCCGAGAGATTGAAAAAAAGGGAAACAAATGCCTGTCGTTCGGGAACAACATGCCAAAGTACTTTTTTGAAGTCAAACAGTTAATAAATAGTGCAGGTACGACGACTCTTTGGTCACCTTTTTGTAAAAGTAATAAATGCATCGAGCAATATTTTTCATTATAACCATATTTTACAATAATATAATGTGACGTGGACAGTTAATGTCATCAGTCTCAAAGAGTATTCTGGGGGAATATATTATTTTTGGATTGAGGCAATAGGTAGAGGTGTTTTCTCTGGATTATTTTCTTTGTATTATGGTAAAGTGCATTGTATGGGCAGTTTTTACATGCATATAGGTTTAAAGTAAGTAAGAGCTGTGTAGTGATACCAAAAGCATTTTGTGGTATAGCTATGCTGAAATACCCAAAAGTCTTTCATTTGTACAGTTTTACATTTTTATATAATTTTGGATCAGTGAACGTAAATATATGATTAAAATCAGTCCAAAACAGTTGTTGTTATTACATATTCTGTTTCAGCTGCACCTGTATTTGTCCAGCCAATCACATCGTGTAAGGATAATGATCAAGGTAAAGTTTTTGACTTGCAGATCCAGTATCAACTACAACTGTACGGCCAACGTGTAGTGAGGGCATGGTAATATCGAATCACTTAGACCTGTCTATTTTCACCTTGAGGGCATGTAAAGCGTCAGAACAGGATTGGTGGGATGGCTAGAGTGGGTGGCCATACTGGATCACCCCCGTGAGGGCCTCACGACAAGGGCTAACACTCTTCAAGGGGTTAGCAACTTCCACTGCAAGTGTAGTATGTTAGGCTCAAACCCCGAAAACGGCCACCGGCCGCAAAAAACGACCGTACCTAGGTCTGGTCGCCTTTGGCACAGCCAGACCTAGGTCTGGTCATTTCCAAACAAGCCAGAACTAGGTGTGGTCGTTTTCAAACAGCCACAGCTAGTTCTGGTCGTTCCTGCTTATAATATACTAGCTGCCATACCCGGCGTTGCTATAGGGAAGAAATGAATGGAAAGAAAGCTGAATAGGACAGGCAAAAAATATATATATGTAATTAAGAATCTTAATTAAAGGAAGGCCGGGTCGGAAGGACGGGAGAGGTTGGAGGTGTAGGAGACGGACCACAGATGGCAGGCAAATGACGGTTGGCGTTCCAGGCGGACAGACAGACAGACAGATCACAAACGGCTTATATACAAGTAGATGCAGGTGATGGTGCGATGGATGGAGCCCTTTGTGTTGGTGTGGTTGTGGGGCTTTGGGGTGACCGCACCAGGGCTGTCCTTTGTTGTGGCCCCGAACTTGGAACACCCTGTATTAATAAGCAGCAGGAACGACCAGAACTATAGATCTGTGGCTGTTTGAAAACGACCAGACCTAGGTATGGCTGGTTTGAAAACGACGACACCTAGGTCGTCTGTCTGTGTCGGTTTTTTTCGGCCAATGGTCGTTTTCGGGGTTTGAGCCTAACGATTAGCATATACACTGGTTTCTGGTTGCTAACACGTTACCTGTGGTTGCCACTGGTTACTGATGGGTAAGCACTGGTTGCATGGGTGATGGTTGCTTACTAACACCAAGAGCTCTTGCTAACACTGTACACCGGACGGGTTGCTAGAAGTTGTTAACACCTTCAATGGTTAGAGGTGGATCAACACATTGATCAACCCCTTTACTGCTCCTTCCCTCATGTTGTACTCGTATTGCTGTTGGCTGTTAGTCGTAGTAAATGGTGGTGTTGCCAGATGAAGGGAGGGTACTTTCAAATCGAGATTTAGTATGCATTCGATGCCCATTATTGTAAGATAAATGTGTCAAATAAATGTAGTTTTATATATAATCAATATTAAATTTACGGGGTTTCTCCTGACATTCATTTGGAACCTTTGCGGATCAAAGTGGAGACCCGTGGAGAACGGTGGAGAGCGGTACGGCGGAGACCTCGGCGGAGACAGTGCTCCTGCTCGTACGCTGATCTGAATAACAAGGGGGTAGGCCTACTCACTCGACTGTAAAGTGTACTACACCGGAGTACCAAATTCAAGGAGTACCAATGAGTACCAATGAGTACCAAGGAGTACCGAAGTGATTACCCCCTTGGATCTGAATCACTGGTGAGCTACATCAGTGTAGATCTAGACAGATCTAGATAGTGGAGACCAAAGATATCTGCTATGTATACAGATATCTTTGGTGGAGACGAGGTATACAGTATAGCCTACCTCCTAGTGCAGGGCAAAAATGGACAGGCCCGATATTCAGTTTGTTAGGTAAGGAAGGTGAGAGGTGGGGGTCTCCTCACTTCATTTTTCAGAGCCTGTTGTCCATGCTGCCTATGTATGAAATGGAATTATTATGCCTTTTTACCTCTTTTTACAGAACTGAACTCAAAACTGTTTGGAAAGGTTTCTAAGTCATGGAGTTCAGAATTACAGACCTACTGCATGCATGTTTAAAATGTTCAATATAAAAGAATGTTAAAAAGTTAAGTTTACATAATTTATGGACATGTCGAGAATGGAAGGTAATGTAAGTCAGGTTTTACCAATCTAAAATATATACCATTAAAAACGGCTAAATAAGCATAATGTCAGTGTTTCTTCCTTTGGAGCTACATATATGCAAAAATAAAATATAGAAAAAGGGGCTAAGCTGTGGTCTTAACAATTTCAAGTCTAATTAACAGCAAAGAATTAGTTACCTACGTCCACAGCAGCCAGGGTCCGCAGTTCACACCACCGAAGTGTGCTTGACACTCGACACATTGACTCACGTGTTATGACAATCATTTCCCTCTCTCCTTTTCTAAATATTATGGGAGTCCAGATTGAACGTGTCACCCTGATGCTGCCGACATTTTTTTGCCCTCCTAATCCCCCTCTGCGGGATAATCGTACTTCTCACACTTTTTCTATTTATTTTAGGCTGAAGGGTTGGAAATAAGGCCACGTGTCTTTGTTTTCCTTGGTAAAGGGGATGGTAATCAGGACTGTTGCCAGCTGAAATGACATTGGCAGCAGTTGGCAAACACGGAATCATTCAATTAACAGTTTGTCACCATGTTTTCAGCAACTGATAGTTGCCATCTTGCCTATATTACTCTAATCGACCCCCTCGTTAGTAGTCCACTCATATGGCAAATTCCAACATCAGTTTCGGTAAACGTGCAGCGACATTCGAAAGGAAAAGATCTGATCACAATATTTTCGTCCCATTTATTTCCTTTGAGGATCGGGACAGAAAGAAGAGGGCGGTACACCCCCCCCCCCCCGGAAAAATCGATGGAAGATGGATTCGACATCACCACGAGACAAAGGACTTCAGCCTTGCCTCGTCTTTTTGTTCCCAATTGGCAGTCTTTATTTCCTCCGTCGTGCCGCCTCGGGGACTTAATCACATAATCAATTCATGCATAAAAATAAAAAAAATTCTTCCACAGAGGTAGGGTTGCGGGGGTAAAACGGTGGATGGGCAGGGGAAGAGTGCGGTTCTTGCCCGCCAGGCATAGGGCGGTGGGGGGTGGGGGGGGGGGGAAGCCTCTAAATATCAAAAGTCTGGCAAATCCTTTTGAAGTTGGCATCCCTCTTTGCTTCCAGCAGACAAATACTTCCGGTCCAAATGACAAGTTTGCCCTTTTGGAACAGCATTACCACACACTCGCCTGATCTTCAAAGCAGATCTAATTACCGTAACTGAACTGGTTGCTGAAGAAGTTCTTCGTAAGTTTCTTCGTGGTATGTTTCAGGCCATATTTTTTTTGCATGGTGATATGAAAGCGGATTATTATTCGGATGGTGTAGTGCGTGATTGGCAAGTGGATGTAATTCGCGAGTAATTAATTCTGTAGAGTAGGGGTTAGAGGGGGTGGGATGGTGGAGGAGGACAATGGCTGAACGACCACCTAGGGCTGCTCCTGCACTGATATTGACATATTTGATTCAAGCGGAAGGCAGTGGATGTGAAGTGTTGCCCCGAGCTGGCTATACACTCGTGCGAATTGCAGCAACAATACAGTAGGCAATTCTACCCCCCCCCCCCCCCCCCCCNTATTTTATTGCCAGACTTAGTAGGTGGTATAATATGGAGTCAAATATTCTGCATAACATTTGATAAAATTGTTGGGGGGGGGGGGCCTAATATTGACAGCACCACGGTCACTCTCGAACGTACCGGTATCGCGTTGCAAGGATGATGAGTTAACTTTCCTCATTTGCAGGGCGTGAAATGAGTCTGGCCCCTGCTGGAATGTGCAAATGAAGTGACATGGGTAGTGTGTGGGACTTGTGGCCGGTGAGTAGACAAGAGTAGTTAGATGAGGGAATGTCCTAATGAGAGAAGAGCAGCAGGGGTGGCAAGGAAGGATCATTTCGGACGGATGCTAGGGACGTAGGGAGGTCCATTGGCTATTGGCCATTCCGGAACGTGCAGAACGTGATCATCCTAGCAAGAGATCTCTTAATCAAGGCTGCCTCCTGATTTGGAGCATGACTTTGGAATGCGTGTCTGACTCTATGCAAAGTGCTAATATAGGAAGATGCGTTTGAGATGACTATCTGCTGGGATGGTCCTGTTTATAAAGGAGAAAGGAATGAGGGGGTATGGTACAGGGGGAATTTGCATGGGGATGGGAAAGAAAGTAAAGAGATGCGCTGTCTCGGCATTGTTTTGCCGCATGTTCCGCGATGATTTTCTTATTAATGAGAACCGTGATGGTTAGAAGCTTTGACGAGGCACCCACACGCCTACAAGTCATATTATAATGACGGTAGGAATGACGTGATGATAATATTAACTTACAAGTGCAGAGAGAGTGGTTTCAAGACGTCGCGTCGCTTATTGCTGAGCCCTGAAATAAATGCGACAAAAACATAAGCATAAGGAGCTTATAATGAAAATGAGGGCATCTGCTACACGGATGTTAGACAGCAAAGTCGCATTTATGATTCTTTTCTGAAGAAAATGTATACAAAAATTACTTTAGAAACAGAAACCCTCGTTTCCCAGTAAGTTACTCATGTGCTAAACATTGTGCCGTCTTTATAATTTATTAGATCTTTTACATTTTCTCTAAATATTTCACATAGGCATGACAGCCTTTTGTACTGAAAGTACATTCACTGCACCTAGTATATGGACAGAACAACAAAGGGAACAATGTTTTATCATTTGGATACTAGTATACGGACAAGATTATATCCAAAAGCCAATTTTTTTGCCGATTATACAGATTGCTGTAACAAGTGGGCCAACAGAATTGCACTATACTGTATAGTGGGTAATTCAACGAATCGTTCCAAACTGGTGTGATAGTACTGCATGTCATGAATTATGCACAGTTGTAATTTCAATAGTTATGCCACATTTGACAGCAAGAACAGCTGTTTTGTTGAGATTCCGACTAGTAGATTTCACATGGACGGTATTAATCTTATTTAACCCTCGGTACTCCAGACCCTTTTTACTGACCCTGGGCAGGTCTGCCCGGATATGTCAGATAAGCAAAAGGTAATCCGAGCAAGAGAGGGTGCCCCACGACATGTGCTTGACTGGCCAAGTCAACAGTTTGGATCGATTTGTGTATTGGCAAAAAAATAAGGTAAATGGAAACAGCTCGTGAAGAACATTTTGTTCCCAACCGTACCTGTATGTTGGTACATATTCCATTGTTGTAAGTAGCTAGAAAAAAAACTCAGATAATATTGGGCACTGAGTAGCGTTGTTACTGTCCGATAGAGAGTCAACAAAACTTTATAACAAAAACTGATATCACAGATATGAGCGCAAGTGTCATATATGCACGTCTTTTAATATCTTGATGATTTGATGAGCCCCATAAGGGCAATGGGAGTAGACTTTCACGCACATTCTTGGATCCTTTGTTTGGAATCCTAACGACGTTGCTTGAATGTAAGTCATCTTGGCTGGACTCATTTTAGCTGGGTATTTTCCTTTCATTTGTCCGCTGAAACGAAACATAAGACCATAAATTATTACTCATGTTTTTTGTAAACTGATGGTGTAGTTCAATAATATTATAGTGCATCATTGCACCTCGGAAGACTCGGGTTCGATCGGATAGGGGGATTTCTCATGTGGAAGAAGTTTCGACGAGTTCTCTCCGTGTTAGCGTGGGGTTTCCCGCTTCCTCCCACATTCCAAATCTATCATCCGGGAAGCAATGAATAATCGGGTGTCGAAAAGGTTCCTAAAAGGCCCCAGTAGGCCTCGCACGAGGTATCATTATTAGGGTATACCGTATTATTAATAATAATGAGATCTCAGAAAGTGAAATGATTTGCAATTTAGAGATATAATTTACCATATACCGGTATATATTACATAGCAGTATTCTGGTGTTTATAACCTTGCCTGTTACGCAAAAACGGCACTATACACTCATACTAGAAAAAGTGTAGAAAAGTAATAACGGAAGTACACGTGGCTGGTTAGTCAATTATTACTGCTATTATTACAGTACAGTACAGTAATCCTTCGCTTTTAGGAAACGGGAAAAGTGCTTAGTCTGCGATTTCAGAGGAAAGGGACAATATTCGCCAGAGAAATTAGAGCGGGTCTCGGAAGCCTTGACATTGCCTTCTCTTCACCACTGTACCGTTAATAATTTTGGAAAACAAAACTTTCTTCTGCATGAGAGCCCATCGCTTAGGAACCGAAGAAATAATCGCTGGTGCTGTAATGCCCAAGTTCGTCGACATGGAAGTTTCAGTTTTCCCCATAATGATATACCACTTGATTCATTAGACCATGATAATCAGTATCTATTGCTGTTCGTCATCGAAGCTCTCTGCAAAGTTTCGACACGGCCTGTAGAATCGAGGTCGCACGCATACGGCTAAAGTCTTCTGTCTGCACTTTTGTAAAGGCCTCAGACTCACAACCGGTTCTTCATCAGTGCATTTCAACTTGTTGTCATGAAGAGCAATTCCCATTGTTTTCATTTTGTATTATGGTGTTCAAAACTCTACTGACTGAAACTTAATGCGTTCCATCCAATGGACGCATAGAGCAATGAAGACCAGTTTTATGGTAAGGGGAAGATGGGCACCCTTCACGTGTTTCTTAACTTGGTCAATTGATGGTGTCGTAAAAAGCGTTTCTCTCTTCTCTTACCCCGAGGGGATTTGGGGACATAATAAAATGATAGCCCATGCAACCACCTTATGCGACCGTTGCTGGAATTAAATTCATTTTTTCCCCTCGTTTTACACTTGCAGCATTATTATAATAAGCTCATAGTCTCTGATAGAAACTATTGTAATCGTTGTGATTGTGATTGAGTCGCGAATTTTTGTATACTAACATTAAATGATAGATCAACCTCACAGGATGAAACGTATTATGGAAGGTGAGGGTGGAGATGAGCATTTAAAATTTAAAAATGTGTTCTGCATAGATGAAATTGCATTCGACACATTTTTTGTTGCGGTACAAAATTATAGTCCATAGCGCATGATTAGGATAAGATGGGGAGTCTGCAGTGCTTAGCCATTTTCTAATCTTGGATTTACATATACGTATACCGTACTACATGGGTTTATAACATGCAAAGTATATTACTAGTACGATCCTAAGCAGCGAATGTTTGAAAGTTATAAAATTCCGATTGCGAAAGAAGGTTAAGAAATGAAAACCGTAATTTTGCCCTTAACCGTACCTTTCCCCCCTATTACGGCGTAATCTGAGTTGAATTTATGTAATTGTTAAGTGATTAAGCTTTAGCGGCGTAAATATTTGAAATGACCGAAGTTAAGTAGTTGCAACTATTATTCGAATAATTTTAATAATGGGAAACGTAATTGTAGTTATTAATATGGCAGATAGCTCTACTATTTAATAGTTATTTTCACCCTTACACTTATAAGATAAAAACAATGTCGTGGGAGTTTTAGTAAGTTCATTAGATTATTATCTTAATTGAGAGTAGGGCATGCTCTCTGTTAAACATGGACTTTTTGTTACAACGTGAAATGAAAGAAATAATGATATGAGCTAAAAACCTACTGCTTCTTGTTTATTGTATTATATGGACAGTTACTGTAAAATCACGCGAAGTCATTTTTAATGAGCACATGTTCTAACCTAGAAAAAACCTATATCAATGAACATAAGTGAACACTGTGTGGTATATGTTACATCGCATGGGAAATCAACATTTAATAATTATGAATGGTTCATTTTTTGAGATTTAATTAAAGTTGCTTTCTAGGTTAAAGCTCCGAATGAAATATCCTGGTTTTTGTAGCAGTCATTTTTTTAAAAACGTAGCCCTAGGCTGTATTACATACAAGTTGGCAAGTTGGTGTAAACTACGAACAATTAATCGACAGAAATTCAAACTATACATTTCTAACAATCCTCGTGAAATATTTTAGGAAGACCTGATACGTATAAATTTTTGTGCTTTGAACTTATACAGTCCATACCAGTGTCATGAAAGCATGCTACGAGGAGCGTCCTATCTGTAAATGAACCTTACGAATAGTTTGATCATATCAGATTTCATAAGTCATGGGCTATTAATTCCTTAAATGTGCAAAAGACATTAACCCACATGACCACCGTTTTGAGCAAAACTATTTCAGATATCTCCATGAAATGAAAAGTAGATGAGCCGAATTATTATTTTTTGGGGTCAGCGTGCTACTGAAAGTATGACATAATATTTCTCGATGAATAAATATTAAATTCCCATCAGGTTCATTCGCATAGCCAAAACTGCAGCACTCGGCGGAAATAACAAGAGCATGCAAATATGTAGGTACTCACCGAAATAGCTGCAGAATCAGTTTTCCATCAGCTTCTAGCCTATGGTAAGGAGTAGCAGCCAACTCGCACACCATTCTCATACCACACTGTCGAGGATCATAGCGCAAGATTTCCTCCATACTTGGGTTGAATTCAGGAGGAAGGGGGGTGACAGCAGGTTCTTGCACTCTTTGATTATTCTCGCTGGCCGATTGAGCCTGGTCCACCATTTGACCCTGGGCGAATGCTTGACCACTGGTTACAGCTTGACTATGGGCGACCTGTTGACCCTGGATGGCTTGCTGACCCATTTTATTTATCATGTCGTTCGTCCTCCGTACCCTTGCAAAGGCGGTGTCCATAGAGTATACGGGTGCAAGCCGACGCCTCTTGTATGCCAGACCTCCGTACCCGCCAGAACCGGTTCCAATCCCTGTTAGGCCTGCGAATCCTGACAGGCCTCCCAGAGACGAGTACCCTGCACCTGACAGGCCGCCGATTCCTAGGCCCGTCAGACCTCCATATCCTCCTCCAAGACCAAGTCCCGATCCTAGTGCTCCTAGACCTATGAACGGTCCCAGGGGTCCGAAGGGTCCTAAAGGACCTGTGACTCCGCCGAGGATTCCTCTCACAAGCTCCGGTATGCTCGCACCCGTCATACCTTTTGCAATCTTTGGTCATAGATAAACACATTGTGATTAGAAAGCTACATGGAGATAGGCCCGATTCCATGCTATTTAATACTACAAAATATTGATACTGGATTTATTTTGCTGTGTCCGTAATTTTTAGTGTAAGTTGTTTCTAATAATATTTTGATGGAAATGTGAAACTCAGTTTTTCAGTTTCTGTTCTCTGTGTTGTGAAAACATGAGCTTGAAAGTCGTGAATTTGCCACGTTTTCAGGCTCGAAATGGCTACAGAGAGTGGTAGGAACCTTCGCAGAATTTTAATTTTAATTTTAATAACAATGGCAGATGATGGCCAATTTTAAAGTCAAATAGATCTCAGCTCACTGACATTGATATTAAATAAAATTACTGCTAATTGCACAATGTAGCAACTCTTCAAACGGGCTATTACAATGGGGAGAAATGAATGCTCACATGCTAATATAATATAGTGAAGTTAAGGTTTAGCGAAAAATATGCGAAACTGGGAATATTCTACAATTTTCATAAAAAATTAAATAATAATTCCGGAAGATTCCTGGCACTCACATCGCGAAAATTATCAAATTCACGAGTCTCAAGCTGATGTTATTACAACACAGACATATTTTATCCACTATTATCAAAGTCATCGATACACAGAGCAAAATCAATCCTTTTGCCGCTAGTTAGCAGATTGCTTTCAGTGGAATCGGGCTTACTATAACCCACCTATTCTAACATTGTAACTTAACACCATGCACTTTACCTTGTTGTAGCTGAGGTATGAAGCCAGGAGCGCAGCTGCCTTGATCTTGAGGAGTCCAGCCGCAATAAGTCCAGACGATGACAGACCCGTATGGCCAGTAATGACCGCGATTGGAACCAGAGGGTAAAGTGCGTATAAGGGCGTAGCATCCACAGTCAGAAGAAAGGTCAGCAACGCGATGCCAAGACTGGCAAAAATCTTCCGAAGGTTCATGATGAGCGTGCAATGTGTGCGGTCACGAAAGAAAACGAAGGAACACAAGAGATCACAGGTACAGAAAGTGACTTGACTTCTTCACCTGAGAAGAATGATTCTTACAAGGTACAACCTTCTCACATTTATAAGAGCGGCAGTCGGCCAGCCTTGAACGCTAGTTGACCTATTTTCTTACAAGATGCCCATACAGCGTGCCTTGCATGTGGAGCGTAGAGACATAGTGCGCAGAACTCTATTTACTTGTTTTGCGCAGCCTCGACTCGCTATTTTCACTTTTTGGCACCTTAGGTCAAGGAAAAGATGTTGATGCGCCTGCAGGCCAGATGGGGAAAGCACTTCCGCTCACAATGGCCAAGACCTTCACATTTTCGAAAACCGACTGCTGCTAAAGCGTGACAAAGTGCCATATTGTCATATATACTGTTCACCTGCACATTATTGCTTCAGGAAGTGTGCGACTAGCCATGTCCGCATTATGTGCGTGGATACACGTATTTATGTGGATTTGTTTTGGGTGGTTCTATATTTAACATGACAGTTGACCTGCTACTGAATTGGTCATAGTGACATTTAGCTTCCCAAACAGTATTCATTTCCATAACCATTGCACAAACGAGCACCAATACAAAGCAAATATTAATGTGATAAAATGTATGTAGTTATTTTTTTATTATTTTATTTCATACCCCGTGCTAGAGCCTTTGGCTCCCTTAGGGGGGTGGATTACCACCATTGGATGGGACCAGGGATAGGGAAGAAAGGAAGCGGCTGTGGCCTATTTTTACGGAAACGACCCTGGAATAGTCCTGGGGGGACCATGGAAAACCACACGCTGGCCCCGGGATTCGAACCCAGGACCTCCCGATTAGCAGGCGGGGTCCTTATCCCCTACACCAACCTGCTTCGGTGGTGTATGTAGTTATAGAACTACACAATAGTCACAAATTGCTCATTTTATGTATTTTTACACATTTTAAAGATAATTTTACGTAAGAAATTAGCGAAAATGTACATTTTCTGCTTACTGGTAGAGTAAAATCTTTTCCAAGTGTCATGAAGTTAAATGAAATTGAATTTATGGACTCATCTTGTACGATACGTTTTGCCATATGCGTACGGTGCACTTTCGGCAGCAAAAGTGAATAGCATGGCAAAAATCGCGCTTTTCTGGTCGGGTAGTTTTTTTTATGGCAAATTAGGTATTTCCGGGATAGAAGTGATGCTATAGAAAGCATGTACCCTTCACATTAATCACCGCGGCAAGGTGCAAATAGGTGTCTATTCCTTTCCCTTGGGTCAACAACAACGTGTAAGTCAATTTATGTACGGCTAATACACTTTCCGTCAAAATTTTGAGAATTCAACTTTAAAAAAAAAATTGCCCAGGTATTACGCACACTCTTCTCTTTTGAATTTGAGGGAGTTGGATTAAAAAGCAAAGTGAACGATGAAAGATTCTTCTACACAATAAGGAGGAATTTCACCGGAAGTAAAGCTTCTCCTATAGGCGCGGTTGCTCAGTTTTCTTCCATTTCCAAGAATATTGAATTCTTATTTTGCTAACTTTCACCGAGGGTAATTACACCCGTATAATTTGTATTGTGCTTTTGTTTTTGGACTGGACCTCTGGTTTTCTCGGTACACACTAACAGTTGGCTACTTTCTCATATTATGATAATCGAGCTGAAATATATTGAGCTTCTTAACCATTAAGACGACAGTAGCTGTCATCACTGGCAACTTGCTTTACAGATAGCGTAAGTGACATTACAAAGAATCAACGGAGAAAGTGATAATGACTCGGTTGTAAATCGCACAACCCGTAAGCTCACATAACGAAGTTTTGAAGAGATTATATCTGTAAGTTACACATTGAGCAGGACACTGTTCCACTCTCGCAGGTCTATACCATTACGGATAATTTTTTTTTCCCACGGCGAATATGCGTGAACTAACACTGTTTTTGCACTTGCCTACACTTTTCACGTGAATAATCTGCAACCTTTCTACTCCCATTCCAGTTATTTTTTCCTCACACACTTACCTTATACGGATGTTACGATAGATCACTTCAAAATGTATGCTTTATAACATGTTGTAGCAGTTGTGTAGCATAATATAACTGTTAAAGTACCGGTTTAAGTGCTACTCACACTATGTAGTTCTGCATAAATGTTCACCATTTGAGTGTTAACATCCTAATTTATGCAATATTAGGTTAGAGGGATTCATACCATATACTCATATTATTATTATTATTATTATTATTATTATTATTATTATTATTATTATTATTATTATTATTATTACAACATATTTTATACTGCTGGTTATACTAAATACGTTATGCGATTGATAGTTTTGATAATGAATTAATGGAAAATATGCCTGTAAAATAGGAAATTAACCCGTATATGACATTGAAATTAGGTGTTTTTTCGTATATTGACATACGGTACTGTATACTAACATTTGCATTTTTTTTAAGTTTTAAAGATGTGTTAGCCTCCATAATAAGCACGCAATGCAACGGAACACTCCTTAAATGAAGATCACGCATGCTTTCAAACATTGTCATGCGTTATACTTTGTTATACTTTTTAGTAGTCTTGTTCGTATTTTAATTCACGCGTATGAAATTATTATGAAACGTGACTGACTTTGCGAAAGTGTACGGAATACACCTATACCGTATGTTGTATATGATCACGAAGACTTTCCCATATGAGAACAATAATATAGGTTGTGTACACGTTCCAGCAGACGACATACACGCTACACAACATGCATAATACAGTTTCACGTATGTTATAGACACAAGATGATACACGCATTTTTTTGTTACAAGTTCATCCCAGGTATTTTAGCAATGAGTAACGTTTTAGCGGTCTCACACTAAATATGAAGGAAATTGTCACGAAAAAGCCATTAGAAAAGTGAAATTACTTTTAGGGTAGTATGGCTACACTACTGGAAAATAGATAAGCCATTGAGTAAAATTGGTCAATTTTCTTTACACGTGGATGCGCTGAACTGTGCGAAAGAAGGCAGCAATATTGTGCTTTTACATGAGCAGACAGTCCTCTTTCGTACTTTGCCATCCAGTTAGTGTTTCAAGCTACATGCAACAAAATCACTACCTGAATTATGATTATGATGATTATTATTATTGGAAAGAGTAACCCCTACTGGCGTTCGGGAGGCGGCAGCAGGGTGAGTGGTGGCTGGGGGCAGCTTGGCTGTGTCGCAAAGGCAAGGATGCAAAAATTGATTTTTTGGATTTTGGAAGGGGTATGCTGTACCAACCTAACCTAACCAAGCCTAACCTTCCTCAATGCGGATACAGACCTATCTTCAGCGGATACACGCCTATCCTTTATCCTTGCCTTTGCGACACAGCCCCCCCACCGACTACTATACCCTCCCGCCTCCCGAACGCCAGTAAGGTCAAATGTATCCTTATTATTATTATTAAGTTAGGGAACAAATCTAGGACAAAATTAACAAGTGATTGCAATATTTCGCACCCCATTAAATCCGAATTATCAAGAACCGAACCAGACTGACTCGGCCACTCGGCGAATATAAAATATTTGTTTTACTAATGAGCTACTTGAGAAATACCATCACCGATTCGTATGTCAAACTGAACAAATGGCTCCCTTCCCAGAATCCAGTAATGCTCCAGGATTCCTCCCTAAAAAAAACTCTGGATAAAAAAATCCGGGATCCCCCCCCCCCCCCCCCCCCCCCNCATTACATCCCGCTCCCATAATGCACTTGCGCCTGACTGAATACAGGTCTGTAATTCTTCTCATATTACTGTCCCCTGACACGACATCACCTGCTATCACCGCATATATCACTCTCATTGATCTCGTTTTCACCTGCTTATGAATATATGCGACGGACATCTTCTTAAAAAAAGCATAACCGTTTAAAAAACATCCACAATGAATAGTGTTTTCGTGAAGGTCAGTTTTCAGAGTAGCCGTGCATCACACGCATATATTACACACCTTTGCTCTGTTGAACACACGTACCATTTGCTTTCTGGGCCAACCTGCTGTATTATTTTTGGGGGGCTTCATTATATAGTGGACAGCGACGAATGGGGGTTTGAGACAGGAGCGAAGGTCTTGAAAGGTCCATGACTGATGAGGTTGTAAGGACAGATAGATCTATGCGGTGGTACATCCGGAAAATCCTCCGAGGCCAGATAGGGGACGACACATCACGTTATGGCTCAGACTCACGCTCTGCAGATCTGGTCCCTCGCATTTGGACCAACTGGGTATCAATCATTGTGGGGAATTCCCTAGCACGGTTGCCATTATGCAACGGGACACTGTAAACATGGGGGGTGCAATAAGCATCATCGTTGTCTGGTTCAACGCGTTCTGTCGCATCCGATGGGATAGACATGGAGAGAAAAGGAAAGTAACTTGATATTCACTGGAGAAAGCGCGTGGTTTGGTCTGGAGTCCAGGGGTTTTCCTCAGGGTTATGTATTTTTTTTTGGGGGGGGGGGGAGGGTGGTTGCTGTCACGAAGGGCTGTTGGCACGTGTTGCCTGCTACGATGTGAGTTTGATCGAGTTGGTGCAATAGCGGTTGCTTTCACTATGGCTGGTGTTTGGAGTAATACAGTAATGATATGGAAAGTCGTGCGGAACGATTGTGTATACAGAGAGATGACTGATAACAAATATAAACTGGTATCGTCATTTTTTGTAGCACTTTTTCATTTTAAATCCGTTAGGCTAAATTTCACGCCTTCGAAGATTATTGTTGATAAAGGGATTATCAGAAATGCTGTTCTTGATGTAGACCTCTACGTTTCATGATATAATCGGTGTGTGTATCTTACTTTTTTGATGGTGTGTAACAGCCCAAAACGTTAATGTATAAAATGACTTAATGAAGTAATTTCCTTGATTTTCAAAATAAAGTAAATGCGTAGTAGAATATTTTAACCGAAGCAGTTTGGAGTACCGGTAGGGGATATGGTGTCCGACTGCTAATCGGGAGGTCCTGGGATCAAATCCCGGGGCCGGCAACTCTGACCGTGGTTTTCTGTGGTTTCCCACGGTCCTTCCAGGAAAATTCCGGAGTTGTTTCCGTAATTAATAGGCCACAGCCGCTTCCTTCCGTCCCTATCCTATCCCAAAAAGGGCAGTAAAATGAAAGCAAAGAGTTCTAGGCAAAACAAAACTTCCCCCCTCGGGGTATGTATTATTATTATTATTATTATTATTATTATTATTATTATTATTATTATTATTATTATTATTATTAGAATATTTTGCTAAGATCTGACGAAGACACGGAAATATGTCAAAATAAAGCCGACACAAGCAATTTCAATATTTTGACGTTGAAATGTACGTGTAGTGGCAAAGAAAGCCTACACTCACAGTATTATATGGTGTGCGGAGACCCATTTTTGAATGAGTACGACTTATTCGCACCACCATAACCTTTAATGGCCATAAGAAGGCAAAAAAAAACTTTATGTACTACAAATTTTTGCGGGTCTACTTCCTATATAGTAAACCAACTGTTTCAGAATTGGTTAAAATATCCGCATTTATTTGGTGTTGGCCCTCATACGGAAAAATGTAATAGTGCGCATTATATAGATTAAACTTTCATAATTATGTACTACTCAAAAAGATAGAGACGATTTTGCATTAAAACCAAATGTAAATTCGTCTCCATCTTTTTGAGCGATATTACCATGTGTTTCATAATTAATTTTAGAAAGCTTCTTCTGACCGACTCAAATTCGTCCCAAATGTAAGTACCTTTTGACTATTCAATTTTATTCCAAAATTGACTTATCCACATGATGGCGACATCACTGTACAAATTGGCGATTTTTCATTAGGTTTAAACTGTTGTCATAATGTGCCCCAAACAGGACAAGAAAAATATTTCCTGCAAAAGTTGTTGGGTGTGTCTTTTTACCAGATATTTTGTTCAGGCATTTAATTGCAAAAAAAAAGCGAAACGTAACCGAAATAATTGGGGGGGAATATAAAAAATTGTGGCGAAGACGTGTGTTAAGGTAGGTCGCGCTGTAAATAATTACGTGGTATTTTGTTCGACTAGGTCACACCCTTTGAGTATTTTCAAAAAAAGGTTACACCATAATGAGGACAATTTCCGAATTTTCTCTCAGTGTCAGTGCATTATGTGATTGGAATTTGGGAAAGTTAAAACGTGATGAAGGCCATGTTGTTTTAGCATTATTTTAGCTCCGATATTAATGAATCAATGATATTCGGTTCTTTATAATTATGTAAATAGGCGATCCAATATGTGAACATTTTGACTGATTTGAATTTTCTGAAACGCGTCAGAAAAAAAATAACAACTTGAATATGCCTAATGTAGATCCTCAGAGAGCCATTTTGAAAGTAAAATTTTCCACATATGACATTGTTTCCATATCTTGAAAGTATGTGCTACACAGCATGACGGACTACCATGTGAACATTAGCATGTAAATCTTCGCTGTCATGTTTAGAGCCTGGGTTTATTGCCCAACACACGTTTTTCTGTAATTTTCATAACTGCATTTTGTGATATGAGTAGTACTCCTGGACAAAAAGACTCGTCGAATTTTAATTGACACCATATTTAATCAGCAAATGAGTGATTTTGTATATTTTTTTAAGCAGGCACTCCTTTTGGTTTTTTAAATTATTTGGGTACATAGTATATTTGGTGGCATATCCCTGTTAGGCAATTTTGTCTAAAACTGTGGCTCCATAATGTGTCAAGTGGCTTACTTCAGTTTTAAATAAACGAAGTGGCCAATTACAAAATCGCAACGCTCTTAACATATCGACTCTTTTAAAATGTTCCATAACTCAAAAATGTTCCAGCTAAAATGTGGGCCATGACTCTATCCTTCACACTTCATATCTAGAAGACTCCCAGATCTTACTACACGAGACTTTAAAAGCCTCGCGATGATAGGCCTCTTCTAAAACATTAACTCTAATTGCTTTAGACTTCTATAGATAGAAGTACACTCATAACAAATGAATATACCCTTCTAAACAAAACGCAATATTTATTGTTTCAGATCCCTAGTCAACTGTTCTGTTGACCTGAAATGCGTGTTGACTTGATGAAGTGCGTAAGGTCTTGTCATGAATGATGTGTATCTACGGCCATGTTGGCGATGACTGATGCTTGGTTGGGTCGTGCCAACTTGGAATAATCACGGTCGTAATAGTAATGACGGCAGATTTGCCTACGGGCACTTAACTGAACCCTGCAAATTCATCACCGAGTTTCACTGAGGACGATTAGCTTATCTTTCTTTTTCCTCCCCCCTTCTCCTCCTATTTTTTTTTTTTTTCATTCTATTTTCTCATGTCTATTTTTGAGGTTGAAGCCTTTGGGGGGGGGGGGGNAGTCTTGAAAAGTGCGGGCAAGCGTTTCCTTATCAATTTCGGTCCGACCCAAGAATTTTGACATGTTAATCAATTAAGCTGAGGGGGGCTGATGGTTTTTTTCCGGGCTTGGACTTATATACACAGAGCGAGAAAAATGGCTCCATCTACATTTTTGTCTTTCCAACTCGTGGGATTCACGTCCCTTAATTCAGTCGGAATCGCGAGACAGATCAGGGGGGGAAGTTAGAAGAAAGTAATCCTGGGTTTGTGATTGGCGGGTCTTCATTACTTGAAATGAAAATTGCTAAGCGTCCTGGCTTATCTGGTTGGTTGCAATTAGGATTCGAGACAGTTGTTAGAATTTGGGTAGGCTTATCTGTTGTTTTAAAAAAAGACAAGAAAATTCTTGAAGCGAAATTGCATGTTATAAAGAGAGTTTTTTTTTTTAAATTTTGGAATTGGTTCCGGTCGGAGGCGGTAATGAAAACAAGTCCCGCAATTAAAGCTGCACTTGCTATACGTTATGCCGATCATCCATGAATATATCAGTTTCTTCCGTTTTTTGATAAAAATCGTGCTGGGGGTGAGGTTTCACATTTTGCTGTCTTATTTTTCACTTTTACGTACGGCACCTGGTACGTGTAACTTTTCCTGCAACATTGTTGCTATTGTTGGCCTCAGGGTAAGCTATGGAAAAGTTTTCAAAAAAATAAATAGTGTTATGTGACACAAATTCAAGCATCACGATTAAGTTATACATCCAGTTAAAATGTTTATAGCAATTTTAACACTTAAACTGCTTATACTTTTAAAAAATGATATTATTAGGTTAAATCTAAGAATTGAGGTTGTGAATTGCAATTTTCAACAATAAGACATTGAGACTTACACCCGAGGTCATTTTTTTTTGCAGCTTGCATTAGTTTAAAATGATGAAATCTTTCAACCTTATATTATCAGGTAATGTGATCAGCTAAAACAGGGGTGGGCAACCTACGGCCCGCGAAGACAATTTGTGCGGCCCGCGCAAAATTTTCGGAATTCCTAAAAATTTGGAAAAATTAAAATTGCAAAATTTTATGCCTGTGCCTTTCTTTATAATTCTTTATCCACAAAAACACTGTTTTCTATTTATACAGGCAATTTTTATTGATATGTTTAGTTAATTTTATCGATTTGCAGAGAATTTAATCATAAATTATTCAATTAATGGAAGTTCATTTCAAACGATGGATATATAATAATTGTAAACTTTTTAATAAGTTGAAATTTGTTTGTTAGATGGGGCCGTCAAATTTTTAAAAAATCTCTATGCGCCCCACCCCTGCTCTAAAACTATTTGGAACCACTATTTGCGCCACGAAACACTGTGACTCACCCCCCCCCCCCNTTTTTTTTTGCCACATTTACGGTTCAAGTGATATGAGATGGTTTTAAACAAAACAGGTAGCAACAGCTCTTTATATTACATGTTTGCTCTAGGCCCAAATCCGAAACCAGAACACCGTAAAACGCCAAACTGATTGCAAGTGACACGCGAATCCATCGAGGTAAAATTTCATAATAAAACCCCTGGGTAGGTTTTGTGCCACGTAATTTATTCTTCCACCTGAAATAATTCCCCGATTGATTTATCCCCAATCCGGACTGATCTACCTGCCCCCTTTAATCCTTTTCAAGTCCA
>KZ539424.1:0-21802 GCA_000934665.2 Catajapyx aquilonaris
TGTTTGCCTAGCAGTCTAGGCGAAAGTCCGGCCCTGACTGCATCGGTCAAGTCAACGGGGTCAGCATGGTCAAGGAATTCATGAACTGTCTGTTTTGTACAATTATTATACAAATGCACCATTGCAATCACAACAAATCAGTACACCCCAAACAACTACAAAATTCTGTCCTAGATGATCAGCAGACAGCAGTTTTAGATATGTAGGCTACAATGCATGGATCTCGCATGATGTTTGTAGACTATATTGTGGAAATTATCGAAACACAGACAGCCGTCCATTCATGGGAATGGCTTGTGCAGTAAAGATCTATAGCCAAGCACTTATGGCAGGGATCATCTTTTCAATAAGGGCATTTTTTCGGGTAACAAACCAAGGTTGGGACGAATTTTTCTTACAATAATTAATTGCTATTTTCCATGGTCGTTGAGAACTTTTCAGGGTTATTTTTTTCTCTGTCGAGTTCCACGTAGAACATACCGGTACAGGTACTATCTTTTACCATCATGCCGACACGCATTTATACGCCTGGTTAGATTGCGTATTAAAACTGCGATTTTTAACAAGTTGTGAGGGCAGTATAATATAGAGATGCTTGAGAAGAAAGGTGTGGGGAATCCATTTCGTGTACTGGTACCTGCTTATCTATAGCATCGTAACGCAGCAAAACACTGCCTATACAACCCCCACCTTTCTTTACTCAGATCTATTTATCAACTGATTGAAATTTAATATTGTTTTCATTCTTGTTTCTGTATTAGACCAGTCTTTAGACGTGTTTGGAATTAATCTCCTTCCTCCTGCGGGGTTGCGTGTCCTCTCACAGGACAGGAAGTATGGTGTTAAGGGCACCTGAGCAGACGTATGCCCTATATGAAGCTGCTCTTCTGGAGCGGGTGGCCCTCCAGACAAAGAATGGGATGGGGTGAGGATGACCAAGGATGGCTGGAGGGACATGAGGCAGCCCTGAGGGGCTTCTGGCAGAGGAAGGCGGACATCAGCCTGACCAAGGCAGATGGTCGTCTGGGAGACCAGCGTCCACATGAGACATTCCATTTTATGAGAGTTCGTGCTCTACTACATGGATGTCAGACCGGCCAGTACATTGGTATCCCATATTGTCACCACCGATAAGTGGATTTCCTTTGCCCTCAGAGGTGGTACAGCTTCTTGCTAGTCTGGTGGAGGTATACTGGCATGAGACTCAGGCACACCTGGAGTGCTTTGTTGTCCCAACTGGTCCCACAAGGGTAAGAAGTCAACTTATGCTTGTATTCCAACAGAATGTGTTCCCCCAATATTCTTAAAGTAAAGCATCATGACAAAACTGCTGAAGTTAACCCTATTAATATGTAAGGAAAAGAGAAATGGTGCCCTCTGCTTTCAGGTTTTAATTTGTGGGAGCCCTTTAAGTAGTGGATCCACCCCTAGCTTTGCACATGTGCCCTACCCTAGGGAACACTGCTGGAAATCTTGACCTGGTGCCAAAGAGAATGGTGGAGCCAGAGGTGGCCTCTTGAATCTGGAGTTGTCATCGGCATCAAAGAGATAATCAGAATCATTGTCACTTTCCCAATTTCTCTCAACTGAGGTCTTCTTTGACTGCTTGGTTTTCCCTCATTGCAGGATGACTCCAGTCAGAGGAGTTGACATTGGTGATCAAACTGACAACCTCCTGAGTGACAGGCAGAATGCTTAATGAGTAATGACCAGACTATACTGCTTTGGAGCAAGGCAAAGATCATGAGTACCTGCTAGGTAAACTCGAAAATACTGTATAAATTTTTGGGACATGATACGTATTCTCTGAAATAATAACAATTATTTCCCCACCCGGGAGCAAACCTTTCGCTTGCGTCATTGGGTCGTGACCCGCGCCTAAGGAGGCGTCTTGGCAACCTGACCTCCTGGGGGACTGCACCTGGCCCACCGCTGGACAATGCACCTGCACATGTGTCCCTGTTGTGTTATCAGGGAGCTACTCAAAGACTCGACTTGGCTTTGGGAATGTCATCTAATAACTTTAATCAACAATCACTACCATGGATACATAATACAACAGTCCCCTCCCCAATATCCCCAACCCTTACCCTATTTCCTAGTAATCCTTCCACCGGAGTTCGAAGTAAATACAATCAGAAAACTGTATGGTGGTCTGCCACCCCCCTATAACGACCAAGTAGTTGTATCACAGGGTAAATAAAATAAATAAATAAATAAAATAAAAAATAAAATAACAATAATTATTTATTTTTAAAATAATTATTATTTTAAAAACAGACATTGCCACATGCTCAGCGTACTTAGGCTACAATTTGGTACTGCTAACTTTAAGAGACGAGGAAACAAAATATAAAAATACAGGGTTCCACAAAAATATTTTTATCTTGCAAATCATGTTGACCCAGCATAATGGCTTGGCCAAAGCCAGAAAGGTCCACAAGTTGCAGAGCACTTCAAGGCAGTTGTTTCTGAAACACCACAGCTAATGAGCATGTTCATTGAAATGGGGAGGCAGAGTGGGATTGCAGTAACATACGAGCCCACAGATAAAAGAGTACTGGTTTCCATACAAGCCTGGATGTGTGGTATGTGGGTGTCACCTTTTCATCTCATGCGGAGTTGGGTCATCTCTGGGCTAATTTCATAACCACCCCAGGGATCTCACAAAATGGTCATTAATAAAGAATGGATTTTTAGGTTCTTAAAAACCCACAAAAAGGTAGCCATTTAGGTCCTGAAAACAGTCATAATAGGCTATTAAATATGCAGTAAAAATCAAGCAGGTCTTAATTTATTTTCGTTCCTATAATGTGACTTACATCATAAATATTGCTACACTCTATAAAGCTGGAACTTGCCTAATCTTTGCTCTCTTGTAGTGATAAGAAACACTGATTTCTCATTCTCTCAACACAGAACATCATATAATTGGCAAAACTGTTCCTTTGCCTGATTTCCCTATGCCATCAATGTTCAAGTTTGGCTTATATTTTGACCATCCTAACGTGAGCATTAACAGCCAAGGTGATATACGACACTAATACTATAGGCAAAGCAGAATAAAATATATTTTAGAATACAGAAATGTTCAAAGTTTCCGGGAGTATTAAAAAGGAGTAGGTTCGTTGTCAGTGCCAAGTGCATTTCTCAATGAGCTAGCCTTGTCCCACGGCACATTGCCTCAGGGCAGCTGTTACATTCAACTCAATAGCATCTGGCAGTCCTGACACACCACTGCATGTTTATCCCATCTCATACCCCACCAGAAACATGCTATGACTGATCAACTAAGGACAATAATGCCCTCACAAAGATGTGCAGTTTTCATGTTGTGCATCTGATAATTATCTAGGTGACTTGTGAGAAATGACTACTCCACATCTTCACAAGGACCTGATTGCACAAAGAAATTCGGTTGTGGTGTGATGAGGGATTAAGATAAGGGGATGGAAACCTTGTCCTACTTAACATGTTTCCAACATATTTGGAAGGTTACTTAATCACCAGTGTGGACTAGGACAAATTAAAAATTACAAATTAAGACCGCTAAATACTGTCATATTGCCACTTCTTTATTCAAAAAGTTAGAAGACTTCAAGACTACACTTTTCCCTGTAGCCTGATGTCTTCATTGCCATCAACCATATAGCTAAACAAAACATGGGTGATGTGAAAAAATATGGGATAACAAAAATGTCATAGTAAACAAACAAGAACCACAATGACAAGGTATACATTCATCAAAATAATCATTCATAATCATAATTATTCATCAAAATAATCATTCATAATCATAATTATTCATCAAAATAATCATTCATAATCATAATTATTCATCAAAATAATCATTCATAATCATAATTATTCATCAAAATACTTGTCTTGTACTATCAGTCCACCAAGAATTGTCGTAGCGGCAGCGCACGAACTACAGTCTACAAGCACTTCTCCATTGACTTCTCCCCCCGGAAGTGCTCGTAACTGTAGTTCTTGCGCTGCCGCTACGACAATTCTTGGTGGACTGATAGTACACTTATTATACCCAGTGGTGGGCATTTCAAAAATTCCAAACTTATCTAACTCGAATCTTCTATAACTGGAATTTTTTCCCTGGTCCCATGGAGGTTTATAATTAATAATTAATTATTATAATATAATGTATTATAGGTAACTTATACAGGTTTTACTGTAGTTTCGAGAAATGGGGATTGCACAGCTGATTCTTTAAAAAAAAATCTCTATTATAATACCCAATTTATTTATCATTGCAGTCTCTCCAACATGAAGAAATAGGTCACAACAAGTCTCCGTAATGATTTCCTATGGAGACATGGAACACACTAAAATAACTGCAGGTAAGCATCATCAACTGGAAGTGAAGCTCAACTATTTCAATACCCTCATAAATGTCTTCACCATGTCCTTCTCTTTTCATCAATTTGCTACAAGGTGCATTTAAGGATATTCAATTACAACAATGCACCTCTCAGATTCTTCAATTCCTGCAAATGGAAAGCAAAGTATACATTACTATCACAATTACTTAGCAACCAATGGCTAATACTTTTCCTAATTGTTTAACTTAAGGCCTATACATCAAGGACTTCCATCTCTCATACTTTAAAAGCTGTGGCCTTTCATGCTATACGCCTGTTGCCAACATCCAATTTTCTACCCTCAGAAAAAGGCTAAGTTCCTTCTAGCTAGTGTGAACTACAGGAATGAGCCTGGCCAGTGAAGGGATAAAACTGGGATCTTCGTCCCTCCTTTAACCCTCCTCCTCTCACCATTAAACAATAGAAAGTCCCTGAAGTGTGAGCCAGCCACTTTCTATGTCCCATGAATATGCTGAATAGTGAAGCAGGCTATCACCATGCAGAAAATCATAATAGCTTGCACACATCAGACTTAGCCTTCTTTTGGGATATGTTTTGTCACATTACATTCACAAATGAATATTGTCAGGGGAGGTGCGGTGGCCGAGACGGTAACGTCTCAGCTTGCTGAGTGAAAGGTCCCAGGTTTGATCCCCGCCTGGGAGTTCCCTTCGCCTGCATCAGGAGGGTCTCTGACTAGCACCTTGGAGGTGTCTGGCAACCTAACCTCCTGGGGGACTACACATGGCCCAACATCCGACATTGCACACTCTGCACAAGTGTCTCCTCCCCAACAATCCCTATCCCTACCCCACATCCCGAAGTCCTTGCACGGTGATTGAAGAAAAAAAGAAAATGATTCTGAATGGTGGTAATCCACCCCCCTACAGACCCTTATCGGGTTATCACGGGGTAATAGAAAAAAGAAGAAGAAGAAGAAGAAGAATAATAATAATAATAATAATAATAATAATAATAATAATAATAATAATAATAATAATAATAATAATAATGTCATTCCAAGAGCTGAAAATTGGCACTTGGGAAAATAAAATATACCAAGTCCTATACAGGGTGGTCGGTAAATGGCGGACAAGCTTCAGTTAGCGAGAATCCTTGTGAAAAACCAGTATATGGAAGTGAAGGTCATATTGCTCTGCGATGCATGGTTAGGGCTCACGAGGCCTCCAAAGTTTGGGCCAAATCATGACGTCACATCCGCCCTCGAAATTCAAACACTACCGTATCGCTTCTGTCTGCGGTGCGTTACCAGGGGTTGCCATGTTGACATCCCCCACATGTTCACCAAACAATGGAACCGTATAAACTCGCAGGGACGTTGCCAGGCATTGCCAAACCGTCGTCGCCGCGTGCCTGGCAACGTCCCAGGGAGTTTATACGGTTCCATTGTTTGGTTAAAATGTGGGGGATGTCAACATGGCAATGCCTGGTAACAAACCGTGTACTGCAGCGATACAGTATTGTTTGAATTTCGCGGGTGGATGTGACGTCATGATTTGGTCCAAACTTTGGAGACCTCGTGAGCCCTAACCATGCATCGCAGAGCAATATGACCTTCACTTCCATATACTGGTTTTTCACAAGGAATCTCGCTACCTGAAGCTTGTCCGCCATTTACCGACCACCCAGGGTGTTTCAACTTTTTTGTCCGAAGTTATCGGAAATATTGCACTATAAGCTGATACTTTGTAAGCAGTGACTTGCAACCGGTTTGTCAGAGGAATGGGGAATATTCCCTGCGAATCTTAGGTTGAAGTGGCATACACTGCTTACAAAGTAGCAGCTTCGTGTAATATTTCCGATAACTGTTCGGACAAAAAAGTTGAAACCCTCTGTATAAATAAGAATATGATGGGAGAAAGGGAGGCAGATTGGGATATGTGACACATGGACATATCACCTTCTTCAATATTGCACAGTTTGTAAAACTTTTTAAGCTAGAGAAGTAGTGTCTTTACCGGATCTTTTAGCTGATGCAGTTTTGATATCATGAAGCTTCGCATCGGCATTTCTCGTCCATTCCGTAAAAATGCTCGCACATGGTGGGTTGCAATTTTATACATGAGAGGACAACATTCAGGTGTCACTTTACCTGGAAATAACATTCTAAAAATATTGCAATATAATCAAGACCCCTCAGCAAGGCAGAAATAAAATACCTGAAAGTAATCCCTCAAAGTAACTCCCCAGTATGTCTTCAGCATTTTCATCCGGTTCCAAAAACGTGCATAATGGCACCAAAATCTATCAGAAGTTATAATATTAGAGCATGTAGTTTATACAGGAAACCATTTGGGTTACCTGCTCCAGTGAAGTTCTCAACACCCTCACAACTGCAATCTTCTCACACCAGATCAATCTCTTCCAGTCTGAATGATGCTTTTGTTGCAGAGGAAGTAGCACAAAATGCGAAAATAGAGCATCGCCATAACTCACACCTCCAAACTGATCTACCAGCTGCATGTAACTGCAATCATACAAGACCATTGACAACTTTGCAAAGCTAATGTTATGACAGCACTCATTTTGACTCACTCACAAACAGTGATACAGTGATGCCCAAGAGAAGAGGGGACATGATTGTACCCTCTACAATTGTAAAGACTATTTTGTCTTATCTGGTTCATCAATTTCTACAATTTTCTGTACACAAGATCTAACTGTAACTTCAACCCAAATTTTTGGTACAGTAATCTCAGACTTTTCTTTAAATGCATATGTTACGGTCAATGTGTTTAAGCCGGGCGTTTTGTAAAATGACCCGGGCATTGTATAGAATGCCCAATTTTTTGGGCAGTGTGTATAATGGGAAGGCATATCACGCATGGGCCGGACATTTTGTATAATGCCCACGGTTCGTCGGGCAGTGTGTTGATTCTTTTATAATAATAATAATAATAATAATAATAATAATAATAATAATAATAATAATAATAATAATGACAATAATAATAATAATAATAATGATAATAATGATAATAATAATGATAATAATAATAATAATAATAGGTTGGGTAATGCTTTCACCCATCAGGGTTTATCGCATGGACCTTTATTATTAGCGGCTGGTGTATACATAGCACATGGTACCTATTTAGCGCATCGCCCAGGCCCACGGGCAGGGTGACAGGAGGGGATGTGCAAGGTGCAGTGCATCTGACGCTGTGGTCATTTTGTGAACTCCCCCGGGTGGTTTGTCTTAACGGAAATACCACCCGAGACGAAGCCAGAGATGACCCGGAACTCTGCACGAGATGAAGGGGGTGTCCCCGGCCTGGGATTGAACCAGGGACCTTAACATCCGTGGGCGCGTGCGTTACCGCAGCACCACTCCGCCTCCCATGATTCTTTTATCGTCATCTGTTATCGCTTGTAGACTACTCTGCCTATTGCTCCTACACATTATTCTATTCAGATGGTCGTGTCTGCCTTCTCAGTCGTGTTTCATTCCACTTACGTATTTTTCCATATTCGAATTTGAAGTTGTGCTATATTTTTTGCGTGTTTCATCGCCATGGACGTGAGTGAAATGCAGAAAACGTTTGAGGAAAGGCTGGTCGGTCTCGGAAGTGGAGAAAAGGATAACAGCACCTTTCTTACTACTCATCAGTACGAGGATCGACTATGCGCTGTCAAAGAAACCAAAGATGTTTCGAGAAGTAAGAAGGGGAAAAAACTTCCCATACACTACTGGCTTTTGGAACGGTTTGACCTTGTGAACATTGCTGGTAAGGAGAAACTAATCAAACGAATTACAGAGGAATCAAAACCCGTCTTGTACTTCGTACATCAAGACGAACTGTTTGATATTTTACATCGCACTCATTTAGACATTGGGCATGGAGGACGAAACCACATGATTCAAGAACTACAACGCAAGTACTGTAATATTACTCGAGAAACAGTTATGGTTTACCTTAACCAGTGTATTTCTTGTCAAAAGAAGAGCACGTTGCCCAAACGTGGTTTAGTTACAAAGCCTATTTTGCATTCTGCTTTTAATTCTAGAGCACAAATTGATCTGATTGATATGCAATCACAAAACTACAATGATTACTGGTTCATCATGTATCAGGATCACCTAACCAAATTTGTGCTTCTGCGACCTTTGAAGACGAAGCGGGCAGAATAAGTGGCTTATCAGCTTTTGGACATCTACACAACTTTTGGGGCACCCGTCATTCTCCAGTCAGATAATGGCAGTGAATTTGTAAATTCTGTAATAGCAGGATTGCATGAGATGTGGCCTTCAGTGAAGATAGTACATGGAAAACCTCAACACAACCAGTCACAGAGTTCGGTGGAAAGAGCAAACAGGGACCTTGAATCTATATTGGCAGCATGGATGGCGGACAACAACACCCCAGATTGTCCATCAGGACAAAAATTTTTGCAGTTTCGGAAGAACTGTGCACAGCATTCTGGTATAGGAAGATCCCCTTATGAGGCTATGTTTGGCTCACAAGCAGCATGTGGCCTTACTTCCATCAGTATTCCGCTGAAACAGTTGACGGCATACATTCAGAGGACGACTTGGTACTGGCATTGACAACTGATGACCCAGAACGACCCATCCATCCAACATCACATCATGCTGAGGAAAGTGATGGAGTACATTCAGAGAACGACTTGGTACAAGTACTACCATTGACAACTGATGATCCAGAACGACCCATCATCCAACATCGCATCGTGCTGAGGAAAGTGAAACACATAACTGTACCACTTGCTCAACCCTACTAACAGAAAAAGAAGCTAAATCAAAGTGTCTGACTTGCATTCATTTGGAATCCATTCAAAACAACAGAAAAAGGGCGGGTGAATGCCTCAAAAAGCAGGCTAAGAAAATGTTGAAGAGAACACAGGTCAAATTTCCTCCAGTTGAAGTGGGAGCGACGGTCCGTCTATCAATTCCTGACGTCGACAGGGGTCGTGGGTCCTCCAACAAAATCCTAGCAGTGGTGAAGAGTGTTGATGATGATCTGTACACACTGTCCTCTGAACATGGCCAACTCAAGCACAAGTACACGCGTGCAGAAATACAGGGTGTAAATCATAAGCGTGGCACCAGAAAAGGTGGTGGTAGAGGGCGCAGGTGTGAGCATTTTTGCATGAGGAACTAGGGGTCGGAAACACACCCTCACCGAGTTACGCCCCTTTCAAGTTTGCGGCAGGCAGTGTGCAAGAGGCGACGTGCGGCACGCGGCGGAGTGGGTGAGGGGGGGCTTGGCAGGCGGGTTTCCGACCCCTAGTTCCTTATGCAAAAATGCTCACACCTGCACCCTCTACCACCACCTTTTCTGGTGACATGCTTAGGATTTACATCCTGTATATCCGTGCAAAGTAAGATGATTAAACTTAGCTGCTGTTACTGCAAAGGTAGATAGCACACTGATTTCTCTGGGGGAGGCAGCATCTTACAACAGTGTGTCAGGGTCACAGAGGTATAAGAAATGCAACTGCCAAACCAAACATGTTACAAAAAAGTGCGCATGCAGAGCTACCGGTCAGCTCTGTAATTCCAAGTGCCACAGTTCTTTATCTTGTTCCAATAAATGATCCTTATGATTAACTCTGATTATAATGCCTGTATGTTAATTTTGACCAAGGGAATTATTGTCTCAATAAAAAAACAGTGTATAATATATATTGGTAACCCTCTAGGCATTCTGTATAATGACCTGACATTTTATACATTGACCAAAACTTGTTACGGGCATTATACACACTGCCCAAAAAATTGGCCATTCTATAGTGCCCGGTCATTTTACAAAACGCCCAGGTTAAACACATTGACCGTAACACATACATGACTTGTGCAGTTGTTGTCTTTTCAAGTTAACTGCTGCAGTTCCCTCAAACTGACATTTACTGACACTGTCCACTCTTGACCAACCTTCAAAGTGTGGCAGATTGCAAATTGCTTAACTAAAGCCACAAACACAATAGGTATCAATGAGATTTCTACTAATACAAATTTTATCTGACTCTTGGTAGGCACAGTAAGGGGAGCACTGCTTTTGGATGCCAACTCTCTTTCTCTTCTACAAATTCAGAATATGAACTCACTATTTAAAAAAGAAAAAAAGTTCTGGTGTTGATGCTTACAATTCTCTCCATGAGCTGATTCCTTCAATGTCTTGATCAAAGTTCAGCTCATCTGCATTCTTGAGAAGCTCTCTCAAAATGTATTGGATGTAGCCGTGAATAGTACGATCAAAGAACAGGTCACTCTTGGCCAAGAAGATGCAAGCAAGCCGGCAAAACCTAGATGTTACGGACAATTTCTTCATCTCCTTTGGCCTGCAGCATTCAAGCAGGTATACCCACTGGAGGCAGTCTCTGATTTTCTGTAGCGTCTCAGCATCCGAGGTCTCTGAAACATCTTTGCTGCAATAATAATTACGTTACAAGTTATTTAAATGAAATTCTCAGGCAAATAACTTCATACATCAAGGGTGATAGGTCATAAGGGCGTATGAGCATGTAAGAGAATTTTACATGAGAGGGAAAAAACCTTTCATTATTTCAATATTCGTTATAATTTTGTAACTGTTTTGTGCAGCACACACACGTTTCAATGCAGATGTGTGCTGCACAATCAAGTTACAAAATTATAATGAATATTGAAATAATGAAAGGTTTTTTCCCTCTCATGTAAAATTCCCTTACAGGCTCATACGCCCTTCTGACCTATCACCCTCGACATTAAAACAGTTCTGAATGAAACCTTCAATTGTGATGAAATTAATGTTTCTTTGGTCCCCATCAAGCAATTTCACAGTTGCTGTATAAATAATAATGGAAACCTTTTCATTACGAAAAGTTTTCATGAAATAGTGAAACTCCAATGTACTGCGTGCTCCAGTTGAAATGTCCTAACTGGTTAGATGTGTTTTGGCAATTAGAGCCAGTTTTTTTGAACAGTTACTTTTAGTGGTTATCAAAAGTATTATCTGCTGTTTGGACCAATCTTTCTTTACACCCTGCAAAAATAAAATAATAAATAAATAAATAAATAAAGTCCTTGATGGTTCATGCCAATTGTTCCAATGGTCCATTGCCAATTTTCAATTCATGGCAGGGCATAGGGAAAAATTACTGTAATTACATTTTCTCATAATTTTGTGCCAGTGATTTGCACAGATCATCTGTGTGACTGTAAACAATGTGTTTTATCAAGATGAAGGAGCTCAGGGGTGTCCTTGAAGTGCCTGCGAACATCACTTGATTCATAACTTGGCATTTTAATTGCTGAATCACCTCATGATGGGGAAGAAACTGCCTTTGTTCTCCATGACACATTTAAAGCAGGCCATCCCTAATTACCTTCAAAGTCTCACCAGAAATACTGTTGCATTGCTCCATACATTGTCTCCTGGTCTCCAGGGTCTTACCCAATCAGGGCCACACCAACCGTAATGTCACAGACTAATTATAACCACCCACACACCACCCATAAGACAACCAAAAGATAATTGGGCAGAGTAGCCTTCTCGTGGTATGCTCCCATGAAATGGCTAAATAACTATGAAGGTGATTAGGATGGACTCCTTTAAATGTGGTGTGGAGAAAAAAGGCAGTTTCTTCCCAGTCATGAGGCAATTCGTCAATGAAAATGCCAAGTTATGAATGAAGTGATGATTACAAACACTTCAAGGACACCCCTGAACTCTTTCATCTTGATAAAACAGCGTTTAGTCATACACATGATCTGTGTGAGTCATTCGCTCAAAATTATGGAAAAATGCAATTACATTAATTTTTCCCTAGGAGTGAGCAGAAGTGACCTCCTTGCCAAATGTGCCCACCCCATAAGGGGTCGTCCATAAACCACGTGACCGAGTTTCGGGCACTTTGACCCCCCCCCCCCCTCCCCCCCAGGTGACCGACCGTGGTATCCATTGGAACCCCCCTTCCCCCCCCTTTTTCACGTGTTTTTTTTTAAAAATGTCAATGTTATCAGAAAAAACGCGATCGAAATTGATAGCTCCTCACCTAACTGTTTAATCACGTAAAAATCATGTCTCCCCATGTTTTCGGGGTCGCTGATTTCGAATTCTAGGTTATTTTGAACCCATGTGCATCTNCCCTCCCCCCAAAACGGTCACGTGGTATATGGACGACCCCTAAGTGTTTGAGTCAATATGGCAGACAGACATGTGTTACAGGCATGGGCGAAAGATGAAGTGAGAGAAGTTATCAGTGCGTTCCATGTCATCGTCCAGACAACTGTATCCACACGTTCGACATTCACCTTTGTCGTTGACGGCCTTCCAGGCAGCTACTCCTCTGCCGCACTGTCAAGGCTGTCATGAAACTGCTGACACCATCGGTGAAACATTTGCTGTGACATCACTTCCGAACAATAGACCTCAACGAACCACAAATGGATTTCTACACCACTCTTGCCAAGTACCCACCCGAAGTGGATCAGCCCTCACTTCTTTCAACCACTTCTGTAACACATGTCTGTCAGCCATATTGACTCAAGTCCTTATGGAGTGGCCACGCCAAACTCGCCAAACTCGCCAAACTCACCAGGTGAGTACTCTTCCTCTGCCAATATTGAAAATAAACTTTCCCGAGCTGTAAAAACCATGATTTATCCCATTCTTCCACCATGCACTAAATTGTCAAGCAGTAGATTCCACACCTTAGGGCTATTACAGGGTCCCTTTTTAATTACATCATTTCACCCTGTCTACAGCATTAGTTATAAAAAGACAATGCATTGCTGCAAATGTCAGTCATACCTGTTCTGACTCATGCCATAGAGTTGCACGATGGGCCAAAAAGGCCAATCTACAGGTAGAGCAACTTGACAGTGGGAGGTCAGCTGAGCCATACTTTCACCACCTTGACCACTGAGACAGGCCACATAGGTATTTCCAATCAATGTCAACCTCTCATAAGCTTGAGCAAGCTTCTCGGACTTACTGCACTGGCTATAACTGAAGGCCACACTGGCCAGTTCTGGGTATTCATTGATGTCCAAAAAAGACATAGCGAAGCTATACATCTTGTGGTCTCTGTCAAGAAATGTATGGTATAAACTCACATGGAGGCATTAACTAGGAAGCTTATTTATAAAAAGGTCTGAAGCTTTTATTTAAACTAAATGTAACACCTGTAATGTAGTTCTTAGCATTAGCTGCACTGCTGTAACATATGCTATAACATAATTATGCTGACCATTAGTGAAAAAAAGTATTATAGTGCATACAAATATTGCTGAAGAAAATTCACACACATACACCACTGACTTTACCTTACTGACTTAGTCATGGAAGATTATAGAGGATACCCCCAACTTCATAAACATATCCTATCCAAAAAAACTCAATTTGCACACTTACTTGAAAAACTCTGGTGAAAAGACAACATCCACTAGTAACTCCCTAATTAAGGATTCATTTCCTTCAGCGATGTGACTTAAAAGCATTAAGGAGATTCTGTGGTATAACGCTGGCCTTGAGGGAACCTGCCAAAAAAAGTTTAAGCAAGGCAAGATCATTACAATTCTTGAAACAAAGAAGAATTACAAAATTGAATGAGGCCAGATCTTTGCAATAATTATAATGTACCTTGAAACTGGCTATTTTCAACACAAATACAAGGAAGTCGACTTCATATCGCAAGAACCAGTGGTTCAATGGGCTGCAAGAACTGTCCAAGAGATTTTTTAAGTAGCTCACTAGTGATGGATTTTCCAGTAATAGCTCTGACACCTAAAACAAAGCAAATCAGACACTTGCACACAAAATACCACTGCAAACTAACCTACCTCCTGTGCTACGTCTTTATTAATGCGGCCCATTGCATGTAATAAGTTAGCTAAACCTATTAAGTAATGGAATGGTGTCCCCTCTTTCACAATAGGAGTAAGTCTCTGATTCCACATCACACTTCCCAATGATGGCAAATTAGAAGCATCTCGTTTTATTCCAGACTGGTGCCCATTCAGCAATATTGAGTACTTGCTGAAAAAATCAGAAGTTTAATATGGAGCCATGAACGCAAGTAATATAATATTGACCACAATATTTATCATCTGCAGGCAGTTATAAAATTAGGTTCACCACGTGAATACTCTACAACTAATTGTACACTCTTTAAATCATCATAATCATGAATGATATCTTCATTGATCATACCTATTCTTTCCGAGCAATTCCTGGAATGTTGGGCTTGTTATGAGAGGCTTGATATAGCCGGTAAACAAATTCTTTAGCAGTCTCTGATTCTCTACCATTTTGCCAGCTGGATCATTTGCTTTTTCATCAAAGAAAGCTGCTAGGAAATTGAAGCCAGCGGCAGCCATATTCAAATACGAGTAGCCACCAATTCCAACTCGGGTCATTTCAACCGCCCACTTGGCTGTGCATCTCCCAACTTCAGGGCCCACTCCTGACTCTCGGCTCCACAGTTGTGGGCCTGATGACATGCTGACAACTTCTTCCAGAAGACCCAAAACAGCTGCACCCAGGTCATAACTATAACAACCTTCTCCACTTTCCAAGATGCCCACTTTTTCAACCAAATGCATCAAAAACCTCATAATATTTGGATAAAATTCCCTGCAAAATAGATACTAATTAAAATATATTCAATGTTTAAAAATAAATACCTGACTTACACATAGTACGTGTAAGTAAGTCCTTGAGCCAGAAAGGTGCGCCAAGTGTAGTAACTTTCAAGACTAAGCAAAACAGACTCTTGCTTTGGCAGACTATATTGACCTGGATCAATACATGCATATGAAAGAATAGCATCCATCACATGATGTTTATGGATAAACTCTGATGCCATGCTAGGCCCATGAGCAGACAGAACACGGACCAGTTTGAGTGCCAAACGGAGTGGGACACCATACACTGACGTCATCTCGGATGGATTTTCTGAAACTGGCCCGAAAGAGTATGTCAAAATCCTAAGGCACACCAAAGGCTTCCTTTATCATTTGGAAGCAGAATGACAAGCCTAGCTACTGCAAAAGGGAGTTAACGAATGAATGCTGTTGCCATTGAGTGGAGCAAAATTATTCATGTGCTTATTCCCATGACAATATATTAATGAATAAGTCTTTGGTAAAGCATGGGTCATTACATATCCTGTTCAAGATTTTGGTGAGTAATTCTTTGCATGCACAGTCAAAGGTCGAGGTGACCTGCAGAAGGGATAAAATTATCACGAAGCACAAAATAATGATCCTATATCACTGGTGCAGAGAACAAAACTATAGTGTCATGTATATTTTTCACTCAGCAGCCTGAATTCCTGCCATCAGGGAAAGCAGTAGTTCCAAACCCTCCACAAAATGACATCCTGCTTCTAACAAAGAAAGACAGAACCCCAGACTCACGAAGCGGGGTCCAATCATGGGGAAGGAAATTGTCCACTACTGTAGTAATGAGCCTTGGGCACTGAAACACAGCTCTAGCTGAGTTCTGTGAGTGCCTGCATATCCTAATAAGCGTCCCTAGTATGCTCAGGACAGCTTTAGGTGGTGGCCTCATCACCTCCAAAATGTACCTAGAAAATTACATCAGTATTAGTAGTCAAATCAGTTGGCCTATGTGTAGTATGTAACACAGACAGGAAGCCAAGATGGGAATGGATATTGAATTTTACTACCCCTAGATGTTCCCAAATGGCCTACTCAAAAGGAATGGTATTTTCTTCCAAACATAACATTACTGGAAACAACAACAACAACAACAAAGCACTTAGAACTTTCTTAACCCTGTAGCGGGCATTGTTGCCTGAGGGCAACAATTAATTTGCGCAGGCGCCATAAGCTTCAACATTGGTCCTGGAAACCACAGTGTGGCTTGATGTCACAGTTAGTTTGTTAGCTTCGGCTAGATGACATGCAATGTCGACAATGATACGATCGTGATACGGTATGAAGCGGAGAGAAGCCAAGGTCGTTGAAAATGGCGCGAAATTTGAATTTGCTGAAGCAGCAATGGGGAACTAGCCTTGGTCTGGGATTTGGGATTTTTTTTCATAACTAGCTAGCCCATGCCTGTAAACATACATTCCATCACTCTGTTGCATCAAAATGACATTACTGGATAAATTACGGCACATTTAAAAGTGCCTTCAAAATTGGCGGGAAAAACGCCGCTGCCAATCGAAAGGGTACACTGAAACGCCTGGTTGACTGCGAGATATGAGGAATTTGACTTTGAATTAACCGTGGACACGACGGGAAGCATTCGCAAGGCGGCTGTAGGCCATCGAGGTGGAGAAAAGGGGGCCTTCATGTGCCGAATTCGGGTGACAGATGATTACTGCCAGTTGGCACCACTGCCAGCCCCTTAGCTGATTGAGCGGCGTGAAGTAAAAACGCGCCCCGGCCGCTATCTTGCTCACGGAATGGGACGGTTGCTAACCACAGCGAAGCATTTTACAACAATGACGGGGCGCGTTCTATAACACCATTTTTGCGTTCATTTCACTTCGCGTGACGTCAACATTTTCTAGGGAAACAGTGACGTCACCATTTCCCTACATAAAAACCCCAATTACTCCGGAACGGGAACTGATATCTTAAAACGGAATATGCCAAAAAAATCCAAAAAATATGGGCGAATTTATTATGTAGTTTCCAAAATGAAGGCTAGTTCCCCATTATTGTTTCTGGTGCTGATTAGATATAGGTGCAGATATTAAATATCCAATTGCATGTGTAACACTGCAAGAGTAGCTCTCTCGTCGACATTTGAGGCCATTCTAATTTTGCCAGCACAATTTCATCACAATTTTTTGGCGGCGCAGGCACAATATTGCTTGAGGTTTGAGTCCGAAGTCATTTTACTATTTTTATTCAAAAACAAAAACATGTACAGATATGACCATTACTACGTTTTTAAGGCCCGGCAATTACAATTTGGGCTGGAATATAGATGGCACCGAGATCTCAAGGGGAGCCGGTAAAGGAAAGGGGATCGTGACCCCCCCACCCCGAGCTGCATGAGACGGTGGAAGGGTGGGGGTTATGATCGCCTTTAGTTTCCTAGTCCCCTTTGCGATATGGATGCCATCTATTTATCAGATGAAATTGTAATCACCGGACCTTCAAAACTTAGCAAAGGTCATCTCTGTATGTGTTACCATTTTTGAATAAAAAAATACTCGCCATTACTTTTGACTCACCCGGTGTAACTTCAAAGTCATTGGGTCAGAGATGACCAAAACATAATAAAAACCATCCTTACGTCGCATATGATGAGAAAAAGGCGTTAGAATAATTTTCTTCCCACAATCCTAAATGTGTGCAGTACAGGGTTAATATTGGCCTAAATGCTTCCAAAATAAAACTATTTCTTAAGTTCTTACAAGCCAGTCATGTGAAATTTAATTCTTCCCAGAATAGGTGGGCCATGTGGTCTGGTCCAGCCTAATGAACTACATCTCAATGTGGCTCCATCCTTGGATGGGAGAAAGCCCCAGTCCCATTAGGCTGAAGGATTAAAGCTGCCTGTCACTAAAACCTACTCACTTCATCCTCATCTTTCCTCATTAAGCTATATCTTTTGCAAGGAAACCAAGAAACAGACCAAGATCAGATTGCCATCCTGGCAGAAGGCATTGAATAAGAGTGTCTCAGTGACATAAGGGCCATTCACACGTGCCACAAAATCTTGATCTTCAATCACGATTCTCTGAGGCAAAATCAGGATTGTTTGGTGACTGTTCCCATGAGTCACATACTTTTCGTGATTTTCGGTAGATGGCTCCGGAACCACGTCCTCCCGCTAGCAAACAAATGGCTCTCGCTTCGGCTCACAGCCAAAGGCATTGATGACTCTATGATAGGCCTGGATCTAATAGCATGGAGGCATGTTATCTACGTTATTGGACAGGTCCTGGCTGCCCACAGAGCGAGGTAGCAGTAGGGTACAAGCAGAGGGCCTCCATGTTGCTCGGCTAAGAACCGATCTGGAGGCCGAGTGACGTCAGGATCACGACTGGAAACCTAGCAATCAGCTTCTACAAACTGATTCCCAGAGTCACCTTAGTAATCGCAATCGTGTGGAGGAAGGGCATGTGTCAACAGTCCAACCACGATTTTCGGGGGAAGAATCATGATCCATGTGGCACGTGTGAATGGCCCTATAGACATTCTTGCCAGGCTGAATTGTTTGATCTGTACTTTGGAAGGATTACTTTATCCATCAACAAGACCCAAAACATTTTTTAGCCTTTTTGTAAATCAGCAAGAGTCACCCATTAAGCATGTAACAAGGTTCATACCTAAAACGTGGAAGAGTATCAATCCGGATCAAGGCTTGTATCACATCGAAGGCAACAATTTCATGATCTTTTAGTTCAGTGGCCTCAGTCCCGTCACTTGAAAATTTAGTTGGTGTTGGTAACAAAGGTTGTTGGTAACCTTTATACCATGAAAATGTCCTATCTAAACAAATTTCATCAACATCAGAGCATACTAGATGATACAAGGCATCTACAGTAGGGATCACCACTGATTCAGCCTTTTCATCCAAGGCAAATCTCAGCAAGATCAATATTCCAGCATCCAAACATTGCTGGAGAAGGGGAGCCTCCAGGACATCATCAAAGTAACCTTCTCTTGTCTGAAAGCAATAGCAAATATTACACAGTGGATTTGCAATGTTACTAGTTTAAGGGCCGGTTGCACAGATGCAAGTTATGGAGGAACTCGATAGTTACATATTGCAAATATCTATTATAATAATGAGAATTTTCCCTAATTTGCTTGCATACAACTGGCCCTTAGTCACAATAAAGGCATGTGCTTGATACAGCAAGGGGTATATACATTTTTTAAGACAGCCGCTAGTGTCCTTAATCCCAGTGCCCTTTGCTGCAAGTTGTTTGCACGTGAGAGTTGAAATAATTCATCCAGGGTATACCCAGCCCTTCCAGGTTCTTCTCCATGGTGGTGCAGTGCTTCTTCAGTTGGGATATCAGCATCATAAGAAATCAATTTGCCTGCAAGGAGATGCATCCTTCTGTAACTCAAATGGTGTCAAGTATTAATGTACCCCCGCGAGCATAAAGATGGAGACGGCAGGCCCTTTTTTGACCTTTCTCTATCCGACTCAAATTCATGAACTCTTTTTGGACCGAGTTAGCTGCTTCAGGCGTGTGTTCGTGTATTTATGACAGTATATTTGATACCGTAATAGCTGAGATTGGCAGAGCAGCCTGCCGAAGGTGAGGGTTTGCCGTCTCCATCTTTATGCTCGCGGGTGTACACCTTGCACCCCTCCCCCCTTATTTTGCAATTGGGTCTTAAGATTGCAATGCAATCAATTGTGGTAGGAAAAAGGAGAATCCAGAGAAAACCCAATGCAAGCACATGGCAAACCCATTGAAATGATTTCCATAAGAAATAACTGTCCAGCACAGGGTTAAAACTCAGACTTCAGAAGTAGAAGAATGTGGGGCTAACCACCACACCATTGTGCTTCCCATGTACTTTGAACAAATACGAAGCCAAGTTTAGTTACTCATATTTAAAAAGTGCCTGCTGGAGCACTAAATGCCTGCAGTATCTCTGGAGTGCTTTGCATCACCACCAGAATGCATCACTGATCAGAGCACCTGGAACACTGCAGTGCTTCACACAAATCCGATTCTGTCAGCAGTTGAATTAGAGTTCCCTTTTGGATAGTCCATGAAAGTATCTGTTCAGGAGTAACTGCTTAATAAGTAAATCCGTGCCAAAAAATCAATAACCACTTCAGATATGTCAAGTGGCACACATGTCACAGGACTTGCATGACCAAGTATGAAAGCCATGCCCCCTTCAAGACAAAAGAGAAATATAAGAGTAACAGTGGATGGCGAGACTAAAATCAGGGAGGATAAAAGTAACCCCTAATACCCACTATCCTAAAGAGGGTGAAGTCCAGATAAGGACGAAGGACGTTGGCACTGGAAATATTTATAGCAGGTAAGGGAAAAAATCGAAGTTTGAGGCTTTTTTCATTAGATAAAAGTTTTTCTTCTTGGCAATTTCTCTCCATTCACTCACTGTTTACCATGTAAAGAGACAAAATACTGAAATGCTACATGCCAAAAACTGATAAGGTCTATTCCACAATACCTTGAAAATCAAATCTTGCTGGGTATCCTGTGTCTGAATTCAGAGCTTTTGGTATGGGCAAATTGGTGGTCCATTTCAGCTTGTCCATCTCTACTACATCCATGTGAACCCACTTTTTAGCTTCTGACAAAGGAATTGGAAGTTCCTCTTCTACTACTTCATCTTCCTGTATTTGGTGCAGGTCCTCTTGAACAGGATCTTCCCAGGAGACTTTCTTAGTCTTGCTCTCTGTTGCATCCAAGGTTTTCATGGGATTATCCTGCTTTCTCTTCCTCCCAATAAACTCAATGAGCTTGGGATCCAGCCCTACCAGCAGCTCCTGCTGCTCATGAAGAATCTGTTCCTTCCCCATTTCTGCCATCTTTTGCATGCTCTCTTGATGAATCCTTTGTGCCTCGATTTTGCTTTGCAGGCCACTACCTTCTACTATCACACTACAATCACCTATAGGAAATAGTCATGGTAAACATGTGAGAGTGGGCAGATTCTTCCAGTGAACTGGGCCACTATGTGGGCAATTAGGATGCCCAGTCAAGGTTTGTAATGACCCCTCCCTATTAATTTGAGCTACTAGCCAGCCCTACTAACGTACTGCCCACTGACGCCCTCACCCACAACCCCTTTCAATCCACACTATAGACACTTATGTTCTACAACACTGAAAATGCTAAAGAGAACAAGATGAGATCTTCCTATTTGGATACAATCACAGCCATCAGCAAAAAAGCATCCAACATGGCTGCAGAATGTGACGAGACACAAACACACAGATATGCAATGCCCTTATGTTTGTCACTCAGAGTCATGACATCACTCACAGTCAAGTGACCCCCTAGCCAGTTTCAAACTTTGTAAATTCATATCTTCAGTCTAGAGCATCACAAATATTTTGGATGTTCATCAGCATGCTTTGTGAAGGTGATGTGATGTTTTAAAAGTACAATTTTAAGTTTAAATTTTGGGGAAATGGCCCTTTAAACATTTTGCACAAAAGAATTAATGAATGAAATGTGTTTTGAGAGTATGACATGTAAAAGAAAACTTACCCAAAATAGTCTGAAGTTCTGACATCTTTGATGTGTCTACTGTATCGACATCCATGCCCTCATCACTGCAAGTCATTCCTGTTTTCTTCTTTGCTTCCATTTGCTGTGCAAAAATGCTTTTCCTCAGGCTTCCAGACACCTGTGGTGAGACCTATCATGAGTCAAAAAATTGTCAACATTAGTTCAATTAATTACCTATATACAACCACAACTTTTACCACTCTATACAGCAAAATGGAATGAAGGGGGGG
>KZ539425.1:0-12833 GCA_000934665.2 Catajapyx aquilonaris
TCAACAATACCTCGGACATGAGCAATGGCCAACTGACATCAGGAGAAACTCCATTACAATTCTTTGATGATTAAACTTAAGGTCGACCTGGAAAAACAAAGTTAGTGGTTTAGGTTGAAGAATTTGAGAATGCCAGTAATTGACAACGACGTTGAACTTGGCCGTATTTCAGATCTCACCACTTTTGACGGCCAAGCAGTCAGGAAAACTTGACCTTTTTTTACAGGAAGGTTTTTGGTGGGATCTCACCTCTTTTTGTAGGCAGGAGTGTAGGATAATTATAAGAAAGCTCGGGGAGCCCCCTACGGTTGGGCGTGGAAGCAATGGTCCGTTAAATATTCCAAATAAGGTAATGAATAACTTAGAGCAAAATGTGTAGGTTATATACGAAAGTATGTAAAACGCTATCTTTTCCTCTGAATTGGACATCTGCTACACCTGATCGCTTAGCCCATTCGCGATCCTCAACCACTTCTGTGGATGCCTTATTAGCCCTTTTGAGTATGGATAAGTCTGGTCGGTAAATAGAATGATCTCAATCTATCGTACTCCAGAATAGTTTACTCTTGAGCCTTGATGTCAGTAAAGGAGGCATTGATGAGATGCACTTTTAACTCTGGAAAGAGCCACGTAGGCTTGACCGCACGAGAAGACAGAGGAACCAATATCGATGAGTGCATTAGTGAGACTCAGGCCTTGGCTCCTGTGTATGGTAATGGCATACGCCACACAAATCGGGAATTGTTTCCCTGTACACATAGGCTCTATTGATGACCTCGAATCTTATTTGTATTTAAGGTATTTAGGTATTTGTTTTGTATTTGTATGAAATGCAATCGCAGCTTCAGTCAGATAGCTAGCGGTATGCAGGAGGGGGGGGGGGGGNTTAGGTATTTGTTTTGTATTTGTATGAAATGCAATCGCAGCTTCAGTCAGATAGCTAGCGGTATGCAGGAGGGGGGGGGGGGAAGGAGAGGGGTGAGGAGATGAGAAGAACGTGGAGAAGGCAGGAGGAGCACCAGCATAACTGGAATTTCAAAGTAAAAAAGTAATCCGTGGTAAAAATGCCGCATCTGGTAAGCAGCAGCAGACTTCGTGAAAATATTTTTTGGAGCATTTAGACTCAAAAAAGTGCCGTTTTCAGATTTATTCTGATGTTTGTTTGACAAGCTCTACCAGCATACCAAATTTCAGCACCCCAGGACCACTGGAAGTTCCCTTGAATTTTGATGATCTGTGAGTCAGTCAGTCAGTCAGTCAGTGTCACATTTTGGTCGTTTTGGGAGTTTTTAGGATTTTTTAAGTCGGAAATGAAAAGAGATATGAACATGGAAGTAAGGGGGTATTATTTTTAACCCATTTTTATCTACCCAAATAAAATTTTTGAAGCCACCTATGTTCACCAGTGCGATGATTCGAGGGGGTCAAAATGACGCGAGTTGTGTCGGGTAAAGGTGGTCCGGCAGTGCGGCGAGAACTTGGCGGGGGAACTGCCCTGCCCCCTAATACCTGTCATGCCATTATGGCTGCGCTTAGCATGCAGTAGACCAAGAAGAAAAAAAAATCACCTGTGCCGACATAGGTGAACAAGGAAATAAATGAAGACCACAATTCAATAACGCCCCAATTGTGAAAATTGAAAATGTCCAGGAACTGAAAAAAAAAACACTATTTATCTCTGTTTCTGTTCATGATAGGCAAATGTGCTCTAAACCGAATGACATATATCTACAACATTAATACCTGACAGCACTTTCATTGAAAAGTCCATGCAATTTATATTTTATTTAAATACTTTTAATGCTCACAATTGGGCCCTTCTTGCATTGTATCGTTCCTTTGGCTTAAATATGGAGAATAAACCGTCTCAGGATCAAATGAATGAATGAATACCCTGTAACTTGTAATATCCAGAACCACTTATCTCCCATGAAATTCACAATTTCTTGGGTTTAGAAACAGGTGACCAAGTTCACCTCCGAGTCGCCTTCGAGTGGCCAAGTTCACATATCCAAGATTCTATGCTTCTGGTAAGGTTGTGTCCCTCCCCTATTAGGGATTGAACCCGGAACCTTAACATTCGTGGGAGCATATGTTTCCGCAGCGCCACTTTGTCTCCCCTAGGAAATGCCCTTATGCCACAATGCCTAGCAAATTAAACCATCTCCGTAAATTCAGTGCATCCACCAATTACGCTAATTGGCCACCTCAAGTGACTTCGTATCTTATGGTAATTCCGGAATTATGTGGGATTTGAAAGTAGACTTCCAGACAAAGTGAATGCAATTAAATAATACAGTATTTGCAAAATATTACTCCGTGTTGAAAATAAAATTTCCCATCCTACATCTGTACGTACATTTCTAAAGTTCTTCAGAGCAAACATAATTATGGAACGAGGTGGGGGTGTGAAGTGGGGTTGGGGGGGGGGGGGGGGNCAAGGGATCAAAAATGCAGGGGAAAAAACACATGGCTGTGCATTCTTTTCTTGGGCCTACTCCATCCGCATTCCTCCTTTTACACATCCAATCAGAATATCCGTGTCGACAAGCAGGTAATCTATCACAGATATGTATACCCCTATTTTTACCAGCACCCCAACATACCCGGGCAAGGCCGGGTAACCTGCTAGTGTATAATGTAGCAGAACTCTTTGGGTTAGTCGCAATGGTGACAATCAACAACAATCAATCATTGTTCAATGTTGCCACGGTTACCATGGTGACTAGTTGCCATGTAATATGTCGTTTCATCAATATATGGATTCAATAAAATACAGTTCAACGTAGCATACAAAATCCCCACACATACTTCACTTGTCCAAATGTGGGTGCCCCAGAAGGTGGTTGTGTTCCCCAGAAGGGACAGCAGATTTCAGCACTACTCTCAGACAAGGAAAGTAAAAAATATGCCTATATTTACACATCGACATCATCATTCATAAGGTTTTAAATATTACAAACAATAAATAACTCATAATACTAATCAATATTCGAGAATTAATTACTAATCATAATCAGAACATGAAGGTGCAGCCATTTTTTCCTGAGTTAAAATTCAAACAGCTGTATCTTAAAAAGCTGATACAACACTGAGCAAGTTTGAAGTTGCATCATTAGCTGTGACTCGACTGAAGAACCCATGACTATACTGCCAGGTCTTTAGCAACAGAAGAACTGGCACAAAAAAATTAAAATGTAACAACTGTGCAGGTGTGCCCTATCGGGGACGCTCGGCATATCTGGGTTAATGTGAATTGATGTAATTTGAAGCAATGAAAATTGGTTACACTACTTCTGTAGGTACAGACCCTGGTAAAATGCATCAAGGAAAAAAGAATCGGGGCCTACCTGTAGTACACCGGAGATGGGTTGTTCTCTGCAATGACTCAACATGAGTTAAACCCAATTAACCACCGAAGAGAACAGTATATTAACCCTTTGGAATTTAGCATGTACCACATGTGAAAAGGATTTATGCATTCTGCATGGTCATGCAGGTCAATTCCAGGCGTAATTTGACATGTTTAACTTGTGTCATATTACACCTGGAATTTACCCTCGGATTTTGAGGGTTCTTGTTGGGTAGGTTGGTGCAAATTGACTCTTACTGCACCTCAGAGACACAAGGAAGTTATGTCAATTTAAATGGCTTGATGTACTACTTTCATTGCAGATGGAAGGTCAAGGGAGGGCAAGAGGTAGGGCCAGGGGCCGCACGCAGGCTCAGGCCATGGGGGAAGGGGTGGCCAGGCCAGGCAGTGAACTGGTGGCATCAGGATCCCAGACGCGCCCCCCGGTTGGAGGCGGAAGGGCCGTGGCTGCAGGGGAGAGACCTCCTGCTCCGGGAAGGTCCCAGGCACCACCAGTCCCGCAGGAGGCAGCTGCCCAGCCAGAGAGGGTCGTGACCGCTGGTGCCGCCAGCTTGCAGAAGGAGTTGGCCGCAATGGCCATCCAGGAGGGTGAGCCACTTCATTTGCTAGCGTTGCTTTTGTAGTCCTCTTCAAGTTCTCCAACTACTAGGTGCATTGATCTCCCACATGTTGCATGTTGATCAGCTGGCATGATTATGCTTTTTCAGGATGTGGCAAGGAGGTGCTGGTGGGCAGGGGAGGCGCCAGGGAGAATAGGGATCGCAGAGATGAACATGTTCGCACCCGCCCAGACCACGTCAGCAGCAAGCAGGGCAGCACAGGCAGGGTCGTCAAGCTGATGGCCAATTACTTTGAAGTGGTCAAGCGTCCGGAGTGGACCCTGGTTCAATATCGGGTGGACTTCACCCCAGAAGAAGACCGCACATCTGTCCGGAAGGGGATGCTGCGTTCATGCAAAAACAAATTGGGGGGAGACTACATTTTTGACGGAACTGTCCTGTACATGAATCGCCGCCTCCCAGGGGATCGCCTGAACACCTGCTGCGAACGTGGGACCGACCAGGAGAAGATACAAGTGACTGTCCGCATGGTGGGGGAATTGCAACCGTCAGATCACATGTACCTCCAGGTGTTCAACATCCTGCTGAGGCGCACCATGGGGCACTTGAAGCTGGAGATGATAAATCGCCACTTCTACGACCGCCATGCAAGCATCAAGATCCCCAAATTTAACCTGGAGCTTTGGCCTGGGTACATCACCTCCATTCGGCAGCACGAACACCGTCTGCTGCTGTGCACCGAGATACACCACAAGGTCCTCAGGCAGGACACTGTGTTGCAGCAGCTGTACGTGTTCCATGGACAGGACGAGAAGAACTATCAGAAGCTTGCAGCGGAGGCCTTGCTCGGCTCCATGGTGATGACCCGGTATAATTCCAAGACCTACAGGATTGATGACATTGACTGGGAGAAGTCCCCAGGGGAGGTGTTTCCATGGCGCGATGGAGGGGACATCTCTTATGTGGAGTATTACAAGCAGCGCTACGGAGAGGTGGTGAAGGACATGAGCCAGCCTCTGCTGGTCTCCCGACCCCGCAAGACGGACGTCCACCGGGGCCAGGTGGAGTCGCTGTACCTGGTTCCAGAGCTGTGCTCCATGATGGGGCTGGACCAGTCCATGCGGGAGAACTTCCAGCTGATGAAGGCCATGGGGCAGCACACCAACCCGGCCCCTGACAAGAAGGTGCAGGTCCTTCAGCGATTCATGAACCGCATCCAGAGCGAGCCCAAGTGCGTGGAGGAGCTGGGAGGCTTCGACCTGAACTTCGGGAGCAGGCTGGTGGAGCTGGACGGCCGGGTTCTGCACCCAGAACTGATTGTCCTGTGTAAAAACAAGGGCACCTGTGGGGGGCCGCAGGCCGACTGGACCAGGGACCTCCGCAGTAGTCCTATGCTGAAGGTAAGGGAACGCATTGCCCCCTTTGCCATTATCAGGAGATGCAATTGCACTGGATAACATTTCCCAAAATAATGCATGTTGATGTCAGTTGGGGGTTTATGTAGCTAATGCAAAGTAATGGACAGTGATGCAGGTTCAAGTGGGTTGTGCGTCCCAAAAATGCATGCATCCAATGCAGAGTTGGTCATGAAGGTGTTGGTGTGCATCATTAGGCGTTGAATAGGCATGGAAATTCCCTTCCCCTGTAGAGGTACTGATCAACTCTCCATCCCCAGGTCGTTCCCCTGGCCAACTGGGCTGTGATTGTCCCGGAGCGTTACCGAGCGGACCTGCCCGCATTCGTCCAGACCGTGCACCAGGCCGGGGCAGGCATGTCCTTCTCAATGGCGGAGCCGCACGTGGTGTCCCTGAAGGAGATTCAGCCCCAGCACTACGTGAAGGCCATCGACGAAGCAACGTGGCCCCACAGATACTGATGATAATCCTTGGCTCCAACCGCAAGGACATGTATGGGGCCGTAAAGAAGCGCTGCTACGTGGAGAGGGGCATGGCGTCTCAGGTGGTGGTGGCCCGCAACCTGAAGTCCAAGGGACTCATGTCCATCGCCACCAAGATCGCAATCCAGATGAATTGCAAGCTGGGAGGGGAGCCCTGGTCCGGAGACATCCCCTTAAAAAATTGCATGATGGTGGGCTTCGACGTGTACCACAACACAGCGCAGAAGGGGACGTCGGTGGGGGCACTGGTGGCCTCCATGAATCCCGTGTACACCCGCTACTTCAGCACCGTGGCCATACATAGCCATCAGGAGGAGCTGTCCAACTTCATCGCCACCAACATGGTGCAGGCCTTGCACAAGTGCAAGGAGACAATGGGCAAGCTGCCGTCGCATATCATTCTGTACTGTGATGGAGTTGGTGAGGGCCAGGTGAGCCAGTGGTTTTTCACAGTAACTATGGGAGGGGACCTGCCACTTTCCTCACTGCAAGTGCTGACCTTGAAGTAGACAATGTCTTTCATGATTGTTGTGTTTTCATTGGAAGTTGTTCCTGGTAGCATCAGATGGGCAGTTAGTTTCCAAGTGCCGACCTGTGTTTAAAAGCGTGTCCTTTGCCTTTGCAGGTTGGCTACGTGAAGGATCACGAGTTGTCCCAGATCCAGGAGTCCCTGGCCAAGATCTACAGCCCAAACGCCTACAAATTTGCGTTCATCATCGTGAACAAGCGGCTGAACACCCGCATCATGACCGCCCAGCAGGGGAACCCCAGCCCTGGGACCATTGTGGACGACATCATCACTCTTCCGGAGAGGTACGACTTCTACCTGATCTCCCAGACGGTGCGGCAGGGGACGGTCTCGCCCACCAGCTACTCCATCATCTTCGACACGCTAAATCTGGAGCCGGACAAAGTGCAGCGGCTTACCCACAAAATGTGCCACCTGTACTTCAACTGGAGTGGCACCGTCCGCGTGCCTGCCCCCTGCCTGTACGCCCACAAGCTGGCCTACCTCGTTGGGGAGTACATACACACCGATGTTCACTCCAATATGTCAGACACGCTCTTTTTCTTGTAGTCGCGTTTGCTGCTGTCCGAGGCAAGTGGATGGGATTTAAAAGTGTCCGTTCCGTTTTTAATAGGCTCATTTTAAAGGAAGTGGGTTGAGCCATTTATTTTATTTGTGTTTCGTTTTTTTAATTTTTTAAAATGATCCCCGTCCATCTTGACTGCTTTTAAAAAAACTTTTCATTGTAAGTTAATCCCTTTTTCATGCGTAGTTTGAACTTGTTTAGTTGCCTTCATGTGATGCATTTTGTTGGGGGGGGGGGGTCACCAGCCTTGCCACCCCATTATGTTGGGAGTCTTCATTTTTGTTCTTAAAAAAAAGAAAAAGAAAAAAAAGGAATTGATTTATTTTGAAGGACTGTCAATAAAAACTTAAATCATGATTACCTATTGTGTGGAGTCGTTTTGTTGACATCAGCTGCCGTCCACCCTCATCCTTTATTTTTGGGTGTGGGTCCATATCCCCACAGCAGCAGTTCCAGACGTCACCAATGCAGCTGTGAGGAGGGCAACAATGGAGCTTGTGACACCACTGCCATGAGTGATGAGCAACAAATATGCAGTCTGCCAACAATCCCCTGGTTGCAATTCAGTGACACTTCCCAGCAGCGAGGGCTCTCTGGATCCAGTGAAAATGCATGACATTGATTTATGAGACATCCGGTACATTTAAATACAGTTAAAATACAGTAGTATCGATCATAGCTACGATTTCGGAATTGTATCGACATGTGCTATTGGCAATTCTGTGATTCCAACATGGCCGCCGCCACCACGAGGGTGAATCCGATGCTCTCCCGTCTTTTAAAAGTGTTCTTCAGGCCACCTGGGCGGCCCTCGACCCTGGGCGGCCCAGGGGCAGCAAGCCGGAGCATCTCCTCGGCAGGTACATCAATAAACACAACCCCACATCTGGCTGAATCAGGCTGGAATGACCTTGTAAACCACACTTGTTCATTACCATGCCAGTTGATCCTCACAGTTTATTAATCACATTTTAATTATATTAATATTCATATCCTTATATACAAATAGTTGTGGGCACGTCTCTGCCATATTTAGTCCAAATATGATGGTCTGGTTGATTCTAACTTACTATTTATTATTATACCGTACTTTACTATGTATGTTATTTTATTTTATTTTATTTATTTTACTTATTATTTGGTACTAACACTTATAACATGTTTCAGGCAGCGAGTTTGTAACATTTGAGAGCCGCAGGAGTAAGCGTCGTGAGGAAGCCGAGAGATCTATTCTGGTCCAGGTCGCATCGTCCAAGTCGGCAGGTGACCTTCTCAACTTATGCTTGGAGTTCGGGGCGGTCCAGCGAGTATTCCACTACTGGCTCGGAGACGGAAAGGGTCGTACCGTAAGTCTGTACGCTGTGAGACACATTTGACATTTAAAATATGTATTGTAATTTATCGCAGGATTTCCTACTATTGCAATTCGAGAGTCAGTCGCAGAGGAAGGAACTTATCCGGAAGACATCGTTGTGGGGGTGCCTATCACATCGCCATTTATGTGGTTCAGAGCCAAAGGGAAAAAGAAGAGCACGAACCGATCCGTAACGACCATACCCATTGAGACTCAATCGCAAGTTAGCGATTCAGAGCTGCGAAGTCGGCTTACGAAAGCTCAAAGCGTAAGTACGTCACAACGTACAATTTGCAGAACGGATATTAATTGAACTTTTCAGAGTGAAGAACAGATGGTTGAGCTTCATCGTAGCGTACGACTCGATGGTCTCGGAAGTCGGCTTCGATTTTTGGCTGCCCATCGGGTTGAAATGGCCCTCAGTGGCATGTTTCAGGATATACGTGTCCTGCCATTTGGGTCGTCAATCAACAGCTTCGGAATGCTCAACTGCGACTTGGATGGGGTTATGGAGCTTCAAAGGGAAGATGATGTTAGTACCATTTATTAATGAGGATAAAGCTGCAATATCAACTTATGTCAATTATCGTAGCAATGTCCCGCTGGTGTTCCAAGCCAAGTCGTCTTTATCCAACCGGCGTATCCAGAAGCAAAGGCATCTGGAAGTCGTGGGCGACGTCCTCCAGCAGTTCATCCCAGGTTGCACTCAAGTCAAGTGGATTCTCCAGGCGCGAGTCCCGATCCAAAAATACTTGCAGGAAATGACCGCCATCGAGATTGACCTCTCAATATCTAACATGTAAGCTTCGATTTACATTTAAGTACAATATGTAAATGAAAATATTTGCAGGTCTGGCGTGTACATGTCCGAACGGCTGTACATGTACGGCGAGATGGATAAGCGAGTGAGGCCTTGAGTGTTTGCGTTGCGACGGTGAGCACGATTCTGCCATGTGACCAGCAAAGTACCGGGGAAGTGGATCACAAACTTTTCGCTGACTTTGCTCGTCGTATTTTTCCTGCAGACAAGACCTGTGCCGGTGTTGCCGTCTGTAAACACGCAGGTGAGTTTGAAGAAAAAGCAAGCACTCCCATCACACTAACTTATAACAGTTATAAGTGCCCACAATATTGAACCCCTCCCTCAAAGAAGGGTATATGTTGCAAAATTGCCGAAATTGAACTGGCCAGTGACAAAGGTAGTGTCCCTTCCTCTCCATCGTATGATCCTGGGTCCGTCTGTGGCAATTTCGCTCATCACAGCAGAGCTCGAAATGTAGCTTGTCCCATAAGAAGGTTGGTTCTTCCGTCCCGTTTTTTGCATTTTTCTCTAAACTTCACATTTGTTACATACACCCTTCTTGGAGGGTTCGATTACTATTTTCAGGTAACAGGTCGGAGTGGGAGTACAAAATGTCTTGACATATTTGAAAATGGGTACACGACAAAAAAAATAAAAGAAGGGAACCACTGACATAGATGAATGCATCCACATGATTTGGACATGTTTCTTCTTGTTTTTTTTTTTGCAATTTATGATGGAGCAAAATATAAAAATTTGCTGGTTACATGGCTTGTAGCCAATTTTGGACATGTCTTATGGAAATAAATTTAAATTATTTGTGCATATTTACAGGTGGTAATCCCAACCTCCTTTTTCCCCCATCATGAACCCCAAGGCTTTATTTTATGTTATACTCCCTTTCAAACATTTTTGCCAAGTATGTTGAAATCTTCCATTTATGCACGTTAGGAGTGATTGGCAATATTGAAGTCTTATTTTGTTACAGATGGTTACCATAGAAATATTTGTTTATAAATCGCCAGTCTTAGCCATCCTATTTAGCCTAACTCCAAATTTTTGCTCGATTCACACATCCTCAAGTACATGTTCCAATGGCTTCACCCATGTTGTTTCCAGCTCATGAACTGCACAAGATGCTAAGAGCTCTCACAGCATGCAGGGTAATGTATCACCTAAGATATTCTTAAGTCCCATCAGGAATTTATTTTCATTAACAAGAATCTCCAATTTGCAGCTATTCATTTCCCGAGATAGCTATGCCTTCAATGTGCTCAACGGTGAACAACCCGATGCCTCATACCGGTGTTCCTGTTTGATAGAGATATTGGTGAATGAGGAACTAGCCTACACCATCCTGAAAAAATCTGCCACCAAATTCTACGTTAAGTTGAAACAATTCAGGCGAGAGCGACTAGGGTGTGATAGGAACGTTGAGCGGTTCTATTATTATAATATGAACCAAATACCTGTCCTGAAACAAGAGGCAAGTGAAGTCTACAAGACTGCCACACTATGATAACACTAAACTCTGTGTTCCAGAAAATTGATGAAATCACCATTCGCACAATCATGAATGGGATTAAGACCATTCTACCTGTCATTACTACCTTGATACACAGTGTGCAAACCGTGCGAGATGCGATAAAGAGCGACATTCAGGCTGCGCATTTACAATTCTTCAGGCTGTTCAAACATCACCTCCTAATGAAAGTGCAGGGCGAGCTGGGAGATTGGACATTCAAAATACTTCCAACTCTCAAAGGATCTCCCAAATGTCATCAGGTAAGTTGGAATGGAAGCATAGTGTGGTGATGTTACAAGTGGTTGATTAAAAAGAGCTGGAGTGTGAACAGTGGTGTGGTAAAATAATATATATGTTTAAAAAAACAAAAACATGGATGAACATGCTGTGTCCATGCGCTGTGTACATTTCGCTTTTTCACCATTACAAAACAAGAGTCTATGCAACTAAAGCGGACAACTCAAATAATGACGTGTCCTCCATCACCCCTGACATGCTGGAGAACACCTCAGGGTGGGCGATTTTTGGCTTAAAATTGTGTTTTCTACTAAAGGGGCACATGTGGAAGGGTACCGATTTTTTTACATAAACTTGATGAGTGTCCCTTCTCATTTGTACAATTTCAACACCATCGTCCAGTAACTTGCATAGTGATATCATGTTGAAACTAGGGAGGTTCATTGCGCACACCCTGTATATCATTAGACAACAAAGACCATGGTTGAACAGGTGATCCATGCACGTGATAAAACCACATGTAACATAGAGTATATAGGGAAGTACCTGTTTTACTCTGCTTCATTTTATACCATTTCACATTAACACCAGTTTGAAAATTATGGTATTTTTTTAAATATTAAATTGGAAAATTGCGAAAAATGTGAACATAACAAAGCAATCTAAACATAAGTGCATTGCTGCAACCCTTCTGAGTCCAAATGCACTGCAGTAGTGGCGCTTATTTTGTGTTTCGTGGTGCATTGTGGCAGGCTGTATAACTCTGCACTCCCCGAAGCACCGTACCTATTATTACAATACTGGTACCCTACGTATACTGCAGTCCTTGCCAAACAAGGAAAGGAACCATCAGAACCCCATAACCCTCAACCTGGAACCTCACATTAAACATGTGCATTAAATTTTTCAAATACTCAACATTAAAAACAGCAATATTGGTACCATCTGTGGAAATTTTGGAACCTATCTCATTCACTTATATTATAATTCTGTCTCGTTTTACACCAATTCATTGTACGGCGCTATGTTGCTGGAACCAATTAATGGCGTAAAACAGGTACTTCACTGACAAACAAGTGATGTCTGTGCTCGAGCATATACATAATTTCATATGTTAAGATTGTGAAATCTGATACTGCATATTCATGCTGAAGCAGAAGCATTATTAATTTTTAAGCTAATTTGTTGGAGTTCTTTAACATGGATCATTTTCATAACAATTGCCTCGACATTTGCAATGATTCAGCAGTAGGTTACCTGGCACTCATGACATGCCTACTTTGCTGCTCGATCAGGCTGAATCAGCCCAAACTGGCCCATTTGGGTTAGTGTGGGTGAATGGTGGGTCTGGCCTGAGCTGGTTCTTAGCAGAACATACCTCCATGTATGAGATTCAGTATGATGACATATTTCTCGCAATATGCAGCAGTGGGTGTAAGCAGGGCCGTATTAAGGCCTATGTGGGCCCCTACGATGCTATCTTCCAACCTGTGTTTCCCTCCCCCCAGAGCTTATTGTAAGGAAGTTGGAGAACGGCACAAAAGGCATGTTAAACTTGTAGTTATATGGAAAAGGTGAAATAAACCCGCCCCATGCGAAATTTTTTGGTGGGTTCAAGGTCACACAAGCTTAGGTGAATGTAACTGACAAAGTAGGCTACAGTGGAATCCTCCTGTACTGTCAACACATCGGATACAAGCAAATACTGCATAGAAAGGTCGGTTCCTTTCATATTTCCAGCAGTACCATCAGGTACCATAAAAATTAGCTGTTCAGAGGTTAATGAAGTCAAATTTCTTTCAAATATTTAGTTTGAAAGGAGCTCTCACCAGATAAGCAACGTTATGGTTAACAAACGGTATTGATGGTCATAATTCATGTTCTTTATTGACATAGCTTTAACATAACTCGGAGAATGTGATTTTCCCCCAGTATCTTGAACTTTTCATTGCACGTGAGAATTTGTGTGTGTGTGGGGGGGGGGGGGGGGC
>KZ539426.1:3932-22556 GCA_000934665.2 Catajapyx aquilonaris
GGGACGAAGGGGAAAGTAGGGACGAAGGGGAGAGTGGGGACGAAGGGGAAAGTAGGGACGAAGGGGAAAGTAGGGACGAAGGGGAGAGTGGGGAGCGTAGCGTCAGTTCAAAATAGCCTTAAACCTGCCTCTGGGTTTCTCCCTCAGAAATGAGCAAGAAAATGGCTGGATCTGGGCAGGGGGGAGAAAGAAACGGAATCGTATCCTGCACATAAAATGGGTGCGGCAAGGGGATAGGTAAGGTGGGTGAAAAGACTGGCTGCCAACCGCCTTGCATTCGATGTAGTTTGAAGCGTGCGAAACTTGGGTTTACGACTGCTCCCTGGGTCGTTAGGGGAAAGGGGAATGGAGAGCTAAATGCCCCTCCCTGGGAGCTACTTGGATCTTGGTGGGCTTGTGCTTGCCTACCTACCCAACCTACTTTATTTCTGGCCCTCTGGCCATTTCGGATATATATACGTTTTAAAAAAGAGGGAAACTGAGGAATCGGTCCGGTGTGGAAGTAAGCCCTGGTCCCTTCTGAGACTGGTCTAATATCATTAGGCACTTTCATCTGCAACAAGTTGAACGCCTAATTGCCCTTGCTTAACGCTTCTTTGCCACCCTCGCCCCTTTTGTTTTATTTATTTTCATAATTGCGTGCTGGGCGCGCTTCCAACTCGAGAGGGAGTCACTAGGGGGCGGACTGGATGTGCAGTTTACTCGTGAAGCTCATTCGCACGTACCGAGCAAAACCGGTGTGATGTGTTTATATGGTGCAGGACAAGTCTGGGCTTGTTAGAGTCTCGAACGTGCCAAAAAAGACCTCCTTAGGTCATCTAACCTGACCTGGCTAGAGCAAGTCTCTGCTCAGGCCGTATCACGACTACATACAATCCCCAGGTCTGCCTCCTGACACCGCCATCTACCAACATACGTAATTCCTAACTAGCTAACAGCCATCTAGTGGGGACATCACACATGTTTACATGCTTTACATACTAACAGCATGTCCATGTTGTAACAATCCCACCGCTACACCAATCTTTTAAAGGCGCCAAATCCGGGATTACATTTTTTTTTGGCAGGGTCCTCCGACGCAATTTTCGCCGTTTTTTGGTCTCTTTCACAAAGCTGCAAATGTGATTACAGCCGGCTTAAAGTCTAAAGACCCCGAGCAGTCATCAAGAATGCGTCGTTGCTTTCCAGCACACAAAGTCGCACAAACTGAGGGAGATCGGATACTACAGTATCGTCACTATGTATCCCCTAGGACAAGTTTACACGCCCGTTCTTCTTCAAGCAAAAACAGCATCAAAACAAAGAGAAGGGGAAAGAGGAGGAGCAGAAAGGAGGGAGGGCCAATGGAACGCAACGGGGAATTTCTCCTCTAATCTTTTCCGGTCCAGTGCCACGATTTAACGAGTTTACCGTCAGGAAATAGTTTGACCGTGGCTATTTGAACGCAGACAAGGCTTTCCACCATTCTTTTTTTTTTGGAGGGGGGGGAGGGGAAGGAGGGGCCACCTTAATTGTTATTGCGCTTTTTCTGGCCAACCTCACTGGGCTAGTGCATTGCGCAGGAGGTTTCCGCGCAGTCTCGTTCAATCCGATAATGAAATGCGTTTCCGATTTGCACCGAGAATAATTGCGCTTTTTAATCAACGCAAATTGCTTTCCTGCCAGCTCTTTTTGCTCAAAACGCACGAGTAACTGCATGAATAGGTCAAACTCCGCGGGCTGCTGCTGCGACTTGCCTTGCTCGAGATCAATAGTCAAGCGCAGTGTGTGTGTGCTCCATGTACGGTGCTGCACTTGTGTTATTTTGCATTCAGAGGAATTTCTGGAGGGAAGAGGGATTCTTTTGTTGCATTTTTTGGAGGAATAGGAGGGACGTATCGTATGAAAAGAGGGGCATTTCGGGAGGTAGGCCTCCTTTGTTGTCTCAGCCGTGAATTCGGCTCTGTTGGAAAATCCGTCTCAGTTACCGGCTTTTGTCTTCAGTCTTCAGTCATTTATGATCTCTGCATAATCCGCCTCCTGGCATTTTTTTCCCTTTTTATAAAGGACATCCCCAGCTCTTCCAAGATATGCCTAGCGTCCTACATATAGGACACTTATGCAAATGTTGGATTATTAGTTATTGTGTTAATTTTTTTAAACATTTACCGCGTTGGAAGAATCGGCGCTCCGGGGGTGGAATACCACCATTTTACAACTCAATTTTTCTGAATGTATTCTTCACGCATGGGTGGGGCCAACGGCCAAGGATAGGGAAGGAAGGAAGCGGCTGTGGCCTATTATACGGAAGCGACTCCGGAATTATCCTGGGGGGACCCTGGAAAACCACAGAAAACCATGGTCAGGGTCGCCGGCCCCGGGAATCGAACCCACGACCTCCCGATTAGCAGTCGGACTCCTTTAACCACTGCACCAACCTGCTTCGGTATATTTTGTTTATTTAAACAAGCGCAGACTTTTAAAACCCTTTTTAATGACACTCTTTATGAGGTAGCGAATTCTATTCTGAGAGCCTGCCACTCCGCCGGGCCGTCTGGCGTATGGAGGTTGCGAACTCATCCACTCACGTGACTACCTCCCGATGATGGTGTGGAAGTGGCGATCTCACAAACTCACGTGACTACTACCACGTTGAGGTTGCGAACTCACCCCTAATGTGAATACCTACCACTAGATGGTGGGGGAATGGCAAACTCGCTGCACGCGGGCGGACAGACATCCGTCATAGTGAAGCTAATATAAAGCGTGTAATAATAATTAAACATTTTGAATTCAGGCCTTGTACTTGTACAATGATAAATTTAAATCAATTTTTATTTGAAATTGAAATTGAAAAGAATAATGCAGCCTTCTGACTAAGAGCCTATACACTGTATACAGTTTCTGGTGCTGGAAGAAGGTTAGTCATACAGACGAGGGGTGATACCCACGCATCGACGCATGTGCGAATTGTAGCGACGCCAAGCAAATTCCTATATATCTCCGTCCGAGTGAGTCGGAGAGCCTTGGAGGGCCGTTCAACCCTGAAAGCTTTTCTACGACGATGAGGGCCATCAACACCCTACCCCACGCCAGCCTCTTCACGCACCGTTCTTATCACTCTGCCTGATCCTGATTTTTTTGCACCGTCAACAGGGTGGTCCAGTATTCCATGGATCCCTCCAAAAAACAGCGTTCGACAAGCTTGAAAATCCCGGTGTGAGAAACTGCAGTATTTCCCATCCTCTCGAAAACTTGTAATTCCGCTTAAATTAGGCCTAAGGAGTTGGGAGACTACCGGGAGATTGGAAAGTAATCCTCCCCCCAACTTCATCGGGCTTTTCTCCTTCTTATGCAACCCAGCCAGTATAAGCCTCCCAGCAACTCGCCATCGAACAACCCTTTTGCCTTTACCTCCAATGTTTGTCTTATTCTACCCATTTTACCTGGATGCATCTGAGCCGGAGTCTTGACACAATTCAGGCGGTGCAAAAAGGGCTGATGTGACTGGGAATCTCTCTAGATCACAAGTAATGTGCCTCCCGAGGTGGTGGTGCCGTTGCCTGAGTCAGTCTAAGGCGGATATATGGACCCGGGTAGAAAATAAGTCTTCCGCAATGTGCAAAAAAATATGCCCCCGTTTTATATATCCAGAGCATTTTGGTATTCTACTCCCGAAAGTAATCAACTGGCTTTCTTATTTTGTTAGAGGAAGTCGCTACAGGAATATACAGTAGTGCTTGAAATCGATGCACATTTTTTTGGTGTTCTATGCTGCAGTGCTAAAACTTAGTTTATAATTAGGATTCGTGTTGGCGTACCATGTACATGCACCATAAGCGTTAAAGATAAGATAGGTTGAATGTAGGCCGTCCACTTTAGCAAATCTGCACATCAGTAAGAATTTATACTCATTTTTTTTTACCTAATCAGGGTTGGGTCATTAACTAATAAGGAAATCAGCAAAAAGGGCGAATCCTATATCGTGTTGGATTTGTGAGTGTCAGCACGATTGCAGGATGTGAGTATCTTTTCATTTGCCACGCGGCCCGTGCTGACCAGCCTTGTACGACAAAAGTCAAAGGTATCCGGGTGCGTGTCCGAAAGGCCAGCTGCAATACCATTCTTCGGGGTTAATCCGATGCTAATAAATTTTTACGAGGTGCGCGTGCGGCTCGAGCCAAGTGGCTGGGCTGCTGGGGTCTGAGAATATATTTGGGGTGGAACGAAGAAGGGGGAAAAAAAGGTAGGGTTTATAGAAGGACTGGTGCTGTCTATAGATGGGGGTCAAGCAGTAACGCTGATTTGGCAGCTGCCATTGACGGTAAGAGTTGAAAGGTGGGTGGTGCCAGCATGGTTTTATGGAATTGGCAACGAGTAAAAGCGTCTATTGCAACGAGTGAATGGGGGCGTAAAATCATGGGCATTAACAGTTTTGGGGGTGATGCGGGGCTCGAACCCTGGACTTGTCGGAATGTGCCTGTGCCTGTGAAGACTATCAAATTTCAGGAAATTTGAGAGCAGGTGATTTCGGTGTATTAAAATTTTTACGAATTGTTATATTGAAACCCAATTTTCATAGTGCTCAAATAAAACTTTTTCCGTAAAATATTTCTAGGAAGTTAAACTAGCAGGATACTCGGCGTAGCCCGAGTTATAAAATACTTTTCCACTGGAGTAACTCATTGACTTTGTTGTTACTGCAACATGCCGTGACTTTAGCCTTAAAGGAATGTTTCCCCCAGTCCTGCAGCCTAAAACCAGTCGGTATTTAAAGCACCAGCTTGAACCCTTGGCCAGCCCCGAGGCCGTAGCTGGACCGTGCCACCGTGTTTAGGTTAAAAATGGAATAAGATCAAACCATGGCCGAATAAACCGTTGAAAATTGATGAAAAGAACCGGCGTTCTATTTGGAACGGCTTCTAGGAGATGGCGAGCCGGAAGTAACAATCGCGGTTTTGGCTGCTTTGGGAAGTAGCTATAATATAACTTGGTGATGAGGGTATTAGCTGCGGGATAAACGTGATGGGACCTTATGGGGACATGGTATTTCACCTCCTGCGGCCAAGGATGACCTCGGAGGTCAAGTCCAATGTGCTAAGAACCTTTCCCTTTAAAAACTACCCCTAATGATCACCCTGGGGCATACGTCGAGGCCTCCGTATTGATTTGCATCGGGAACATTGTGAAATATTGTATTAGATTATTAGGAACGATTTCCAGTAAAAATTATCCCGTCCACTGCACCATTGTGTGAACGAATTTTTCCCTCTCTCTGCAGTTCGACTTTCTTAAGACCGTATACACCCACTCTATCTTAAAATTCGCCCATTACTCTGTTCCTTTTTTCCCATCCTCTCTAGAGACTCTGTTACTCTTGCTAACTACATATCTGGTCATCCCGCCCTCCTGCGGCTGAAGATACACTAATGTGCTGAATTGAATCGCTGCCTACCTTCATTACATGTCTCTCTTGTTTCCTTCTCTACTAACCACTCCTACTTATGCGGGAGGGGTCTCGACTGCATTATTTATGGGCTGCCCTCGCGGATGGCCACGGATGGTAAAGGAAAAAGAAGAAGAAAGTAGACGGAAGGTGGCGCGGAGAGAATAAGATGATCATCCCTCAAGCCAAGACCCCTCACGCAATTTCCTGCACGAAAAGTGAGGTGTGTCTCGAATATGTATTCTTAGTGTGTCCTTCCTCTTGCACCTGTCTATAGAGAAGCCAGGGACCAATAATTCATGTCAAGTGCTATTCAATTTTCAGAAAGTTTAGGAGCTGAAAGATCAAAAAAGTTTTTGAAAATTTGGGTAAAACCATGCGTTAGAAATGCGGACGTTCCGGTTGATGCGCGTGCTGGTAATTATACCTGTCACTACACGGTAATTACTGCTTCCAGTACGTGTTGTGACAACCTTCATTGCGCTGTTGGAGCAACATGAAACGGGTTAACGGTAACGTTTGGCAGGGGAGGGGGTGCCATGGTGCTGATACGGGGTGTGTTCGTGCTTCTGGACGCTTGGTGGGTGATCCGGAGATCAATACGGGACAGAATAAGGGACACGTCTAATCCAAATAGACTGCCAGGGAGCTCTTCCATGCAGCATCTGAGTGACCACGATTTGGCGAGAGAACGGCTTCATTTACGATCCGGACTGAGGCCGTAAACCGTCCGGACCCAGGAGGCAATTTTATGCTTTGCATGCCCTTTGTGTCAAGCTGTCTGTGTCTTTATGGTGATGCGAGTGGTTACGGTGGCAGAGGATGATCAAAAGTGATGGACAGAAGGTGCACAATATTTTATTCAGCGACCCTAGCATTCAAATTTTCATTTCAAGACGGCAAAAATGCTCGAGAGCAACGATACACCTTAAAAAGGCCTTTGCCAAGGGGCCATTGTTCGAGTCCAGCGTAGATCAGCATTTGCAAGCAGATAAGAAGTTGCGAGCGAATTTCTTTTCCCGAAGTGGTCTTGGGCCGGCTCCAAAGGGCCAATGCCATTGATCAGGCTGGGAGCCACACAACTCTTAGAACCGGGCGCACAAAGAGATACAACCAGGCTCTACACACACACGCATCGGTTTAACACCGTATAGACCGATCCTCACAAGTGCCCTACGTCTTGATTAGCTCTACCCCCCCCCCCCCACCCTCGCGTGCGCCCCTTGCCGACCCACATTTTACTCGTAATTTGTGCCGCTCTTGCGCCTCTTATCACGCTCACGCCTCTACCTCCATTGCTAAATCTCTCCTTTCTTATCTCCCATCGCCCTACCCTGGATTATTCATCCTCTACGTCTGTTTTTTTTTCTTTTATTACACCACGGTTCTACAAAAATTACACCACTGTTCTACAAAAATTGCACCCCAAGTATGTTGTAGTGGTAGTTGTCATGCGCGGGTTTTGGATAATAAATAATTCAATATGACATGAGGGCACTCATTACAAACTTGTTTACGAGTCACAAAGCACTAAACAAAAGCCAGGGGTATTTTTCTGTTGGTATTACCAGTCGCGGTGAAATTTTTGTGGCTGTACAGAAACTCGATCCTCATACTGTATGCCAGGAAGTATCACTTACAATTAATGATATTATCTCGCAACTTCGTTACTCCTGATGTAGAGTGTAATGCATGCGAGGCTTCAAGGCACCACTTAATGTGCTTCCTTTTTTTGTGTGATTTTGCCATTGTGTGTATATAGAGCGTGTTGTAGACTTCAAAGTGCTATTCTTAAAAATAAAAAAAGTACCATTCATTATATCAGAGTGGAAAACTCTCGAATGGCTTTTCATGTGCAAAATAATTAACGGTGGCAATTTTTATCTTCGCCCAATGAATGGCAGGCACCGTCTCGCTAATTATCAAGGATTCACGTATATCCTGTTCATTGAAACATGTTTGATGAAAATTGGACTTTTGCATCTCCCGGCTTTTGAAAGGCATCTCCCGACGTCATTGTACGGCAAGATTGGTTCACGGAATTTCCGGAATTTCTCAGACTCTGGCCATTCTCTAAATACGTAAATACTCCCTAGCTCTCAAGCCACGTTGTGCACTGTTGCCTACATAATTCCCATCCGAAGGCAAGTGTTCCAAGGTTCCCTAGGGCGATATTGTACATATTTCATACCATCTCCTGAATTAAACAACACCGTTTTAATAATTCATGCACAAATTTGAAGCTTAGTTCATAGTACAGCACTTCATTAACAGCTCCCCATGCGCTTACTCCCCTCCCCCTCCCCATATCAAATGTGGGAAAACTATACATGACGGTATGCTCATTCCAATTTTCTTTCCATACATAAGTCCGGCTTACTGCTACAACCTGCTGCATATGAGCAAAGTAGCAGATGGCACTTTATTACTGTCAGGACTGCTCATCCTCCACCAAATAAATCTGCTTGTTAAGGCCCTAGAATCTATCGGCCGGTTGGGATTAGAGCGCAGGCTCCACTTAGGACCTAATGCTATTTCGGCACCCCGGGGCAAAAAAAAGGAAAAAAGAACGGCGGATTTGCCACACAAATGAATTGTCCGCCCCACCCTAGATCCTAGTCTGCGTGTCTCCGCACCCAAGAAATAAAGAAGGAAGTAAGTAGACTGCAGTGCTTCCCTCTACTGGAAAAAAGGAAGGTGGTGGGTGGGGGAAGGGTGGAAAAAAAAACAGGGGGGGTTCGTTAGGGTGGCAATTCCGCCCGCTACGTGATAATTGAAAATCCTAACTTTTCCGGGGCTGGCAACGACCCCTGGGGAGTACGGCCGGAATTGGCGGTGGAGCATTGTTGGCGTGTTGCGCCAAATTTTTGGACAGTTGTACCCAAGTGCGCTGGGTGTACTTGACTTCAGAATTGGATTTATAAGATGTCGGAAATTGTCGCAAATCTAGCGGGAAATATTTGAAACTAGAAATGGGCTTTTTTCCCCCTTCCTGCCTGTAAATGGCTCTCGGCGGATTCGCAGCATTAAAAAAATGCGTAATTACATTTTTCACTTTGCCGAATCACATTAAGCATCGTTATGTGCTTTAATGAAATTCATTGTCTTTCATGGACTGGAAATTTATGCCTGGTTCTGCACGGGATGGAACTCCCCACACACACACAAAAAAAGCGATTTACAACCTGCTAGGCAACCATGTGTTGTGTTCTGCCCTGCATGCTGCCAACTCAGCCAGTACAACCATGCACTACTTAACTGTCATGTTACGCGATGTCTCCAGCATTTAAAACGAACCTTAGCTCCCCTCTAGAAAATGCTTACACGTACACTTGAAAAGCCGCGCCTTGTGCGTGACTTGTCGATATGTCAATTGGTCCAAATTACTGCCTCTTTTTTCCACAGAGTTGCTTTCCATGTTGGCTGTCACGTACTTAGGGCTGTCACTACGGCACGCATCGATAGAGACGTTGCTAGGGCCCCCTCTAGACCCACAGTATCGCATTATACACTCGACAGCCCCTCTGTAGCAACATGTACCGCAGTGTATAGCCTTAAAATAGGAACGGAGAAGGGAGCTTTTGTGTCTGTTGTAACAACCACAAAGGCAAGATATGCAAACCTTTAGAGAGAGTCCAGCTCTCCAGCATACCCTGAGGAGACGGCTCCCTTTCTCTTCACTCGTCTTGGACACAAACGAAGTAAAAAAAAGGAAAGTCTTGGGCAAGTGGTGTTTACCCCAAAGCCTCTGTTTGTACAGTATTCATATTGTATGCCAGTTTTCTTTAGCTAGCTAACTCACATAGTATATAGCTCAAATCCAACCGCATAGTTGATGCCGGCCGGCTAATTCACAATCACAACCAAATTGCGTGGGTATTTTTAACAGCAGTTTAAAAAGTATAGTGTAATGCGGGCGCGCTTTGTGATGCAGATTTTTCAGATCGTGGGCCAAATGTATGCAAACTCAGGGACGCGGATTAAGCCAATAATTTGTATTGGGCGATGAAGGGTTGGATGCACCGGCAGGGAGCGGGTATTGCACCGGTATATACATACGTGAGACAGCCCGATTAGCCCAACGCGTTTCTGGGGGAAATGAAGGATTTATTCGCAATTTGCTCCGGCAAAAGAGTTTGTAATATTACTTGCTTGATGCTCGATGAGAAACGGATCTTCCTCTTCTTTTGATCTTGTTCTCTGCCTTCTTCAAAGCTACTCTTTTCCATCTTTTTTGCGCTTGTTTGCAGGCAGATAGCATTTGCTGGTCCAGAAGAGGTGAAAGAAGGTCTAGCCATAAGAATAGTGTGAAAAATATGCTGCTTCACCAATCAATTTCATTTGAATCTAACCTAAAAATATGGCTGAATGTTTTTTTTAAAATACAAATTCCCAGGATAATTACTGCTAGAGTGTTAAACACTGGACTGTTCTTGTTAGCTACAGTTTTAGTAGCTCTTTACAGGGAAAAAGCGTTAGGCTATTTGAGGGCTCCGGGATGGGATACCATCATGGGCTCATCACCATAACACTAGCAACAGTAATGGGTGCGCCATGAATATTTCAGCTCGTAATATACTCCACCCTTTTTATGCAGTCCCCTAACTGTACAGTACTGTCTTTCCAAATCTTATGCTAAAATAACTCTGTACCACGTTCCATGTTAGCACCCATGCGGAAACAGCTACAGTTAAATAAGAAGGTCTGCGAATTTTGTGCGCTTCGGTGTGGCTAATGCCCTTCGATAATTTATCTGGCGAAGGATTTGCGGAGTGGAGGCAGGGAAGGTATAGGGAGGAAGGTGGGGGGGGGGGGNGGGGGGCTCTTAGGTATGCAACGTCTCCCGAGCAAACTTTTCCGCCGAATGAGAGTGAGCAAATGGAAGGCGACGTTCTTCGTCTTGCAAGTTTTGACGTTTTGTCGGTATAATTAAGTCAGCTCTGCGGAAAATAAAGAGCTAGGAGCGATGCAGGGCGGTGGCTTTTTGCAAAAGGATCATCTCCGCTTTGGCCTTTTCCAACTCCGGGAAGACTTAGCGACATTCGGGGGAGGGCCTATAGGAATCGACGCTAGCTGGCGCGGGCGTACAAACGACATCTATCGGATGGCCTCAAAACATTCCAGCCTGAAGCATCCCGGTCCAAGCCAGAGTTTTGTTTACATTCAGCTCAGGCACAGGGCAAATGGCCTGGAGGAAGGGAAGCGCATCTTAAGTTAGTTGGGGAAGTAGACAGCAGGGAGAATCAACTCGTCCCACTTTGTGCCCCCCTTTCCAAAGGAGACAGGGAATCCGGAGATTTGCTGAGGATGAGGGTACAGCCGTCATCAGGTGATGAAGACGGGATAGGATTCAGCCCTGCACGTGATTCATCAGAGGATTGCACCCTACCTATAATACCACGGGATCCGCTCATTTGCATTCCCTCCTGCTTTCTTGGGCGGCTGGATTTAATTGCGGACTGATTTATGGCCGGGGATAAGCGCGGTCCATCAGAACTGTCCAGTATAGTCAACAATACTACCGGAGAATACGGTCAGGGTGATTAAAGGCGCTGTTTGTCAGATATTGGATTTAATATGTTCAATCTAACCTATCCAGCAATAGTCGATGTGGCCCAGCAAGTTCCACAATAGTTAAGTCTCAAATGTCCAATGAGTGCGGATAAAGGAACAAGTGGGAGTCCCAATGAAGGTGTGCGGAGCGTTCTGTAGTACCTGATGCACCTACCAATGAAGAGCTAGGATCGATACAACCCAAGCCCGTCTCTTCTTCTTCTTCCACTGCCTGGTCTCCCCCGATAGATTAACGTGTCCTAGCAAACGGCCCTACAAAAATATATCGGCAATTATTGCTGGCATTGCCATGCTCTTCCTGAGGCAACAGCAGTTCGTTCAGTTGCAGCCCTTTTATTTCATCCGTTCTCATTCGCTCACTTAAGCCCAGAGGCACACACGCCAAGTGGCCTCAAGCTATCATTTGCAAGTGGCATCGGGTTGCATGTCATCCTTTTTTTTTCAAGCACTGATCGTTTTGTGCAATTACCCCCACCGATCACCGGTTGTGCGTAACTATACACTGATGGCTATAAGTTTATAGCCGGCAGAACGAGTACGTGCATTATCTCGGATCATCCCGGGCTGGAAATATCTGATGGCATGCCAATATTGGATTTGTATGAACCTATACGCTGCGCAAATATCATTGAAATTGACAGCTGTATCTGCCTGCATTTTAACCTGCTAAAATAATGCGCAACTTTAAAACAAACGCACGCTTTAAAAAGCTGTACAGAAACAGTACGATATACCAACGCCTGTTGGGTACACCATCCGTGATACAAGCGTGATGTTGCGTACAGTTCAGGATGAACATGGTATCGTAGCGCCTGTTGGGTATACCATCTGTGATACAACGGTGCGGTTGCGTACAATTCAGGATGTATATCACCGCATACCACCCATGATACAACGGTGCGGTTGCGTACAACTCAGGATGTATATCACCACATACCACCCATGATACAACGGTGCGGTTGCGTAGTCCAGGATAAACACTGTACCTGCCACTGCTCAAAATTCAGAACCACTTTTGGATGTCGTTCCCAGCTGTTGGCACGCTCCTTATAAACGTCTATCACAAGGGTATTCTTAGATGGAAGTGGCTGTCATGCCTCTAGCACACAAACCCCTTCCAGTTTGAATAGTAATGTAGAAAAAGTTAATGGTGATTGACCTCAAGTCAAGTCTGATTTTCTACAAAGATGGCTGCTTCGGATGCGGCAGTCGATGGGCGAGATCCAGCGCGGTTGAGCTGCGCAAACAAGTGAATAATTCACTGATTGTAATGACGTGGATCCATTATGAATAGGCGCCGGAGAACAGCAAATGGAACGGGACCCGGTAATAATTATTGGTCTACCTCTCCACCCCCCTTTTTCACCCCGCCTCTCCCCGTCTCTAGGGGGAAGGAGGGGGGATAAAAAAAAAGTTTCGTAGCGTAACCACGATGTCCCATCGGTAAATGATCGGCTGTTGGGCTGTGAAATACGAGTCCAATCTCAGCTAGAATGCATTTGGCCTCAGGTGCGAGGGCCTTTTCCAGGGACTATCGGGGAGGATATTTTACAAATGATTATTCCACTCGAGTTCTATAGCGCGTGTGGTTACCTCATCCGGATTCTCCACCCAAAAAAAAACGTAATTAGCAGTTTGTATTCTTTTGGGATTTATGTCGTTATCTATTGTTCAAAAATATGGGAAGGGAGTTGGATTGTTAAGTTGGCATAAATGCGGGTTGTGCAGGATTTGCAAACTTGATTGATGTGCCAGTACAGCAGGTTCAGCAGGAGTGTACAAGGATTGTCGAATCAGGAAGATGTCACCAGAAACTGTCCTTCCTAGCAAAAGACAAGAAGAAAGCGTAGTTACCCATCCGTCCCACTGCGGACAAATCGAGTTAATTAATTAAGTGCGCTTCCTCCGCTAATTGCGCGCTTGCTGTAATTCCGCCCGAATCGCAAAAACCAATTTCATTTGGCGAAAGTTTGCCTCTGCTCTTCTCGCTCCGGCAGCTCTTAACTCTCTTAAACACAATATATCCCGATTCCTCTCCCGGCCATTATTAGTTTCCTCATCACCAAGTTGGACCCGGCAGCAAGTAAGTTGGGCGCTGACTCAGATTCCGCTATTTCTTTGCCAATCCAAGTTTGCGACTCTTGCTGCAAACCCGTCTGTTCATGTCTTCAGTGTGACATCCCCTGCATCCAGTAGATGGAGTTGTGTCAATTGGCAGTTTTTGCCCAGAGATGGCGTGGAGGTGCTGTGGGAGGAGGCTATTATGCGATTCACGAGTCCTGGCCTGTTAGGCTCCTCCCCCGTCCTCCGCCCTTTGAAGGCGAGGTTGCCACGTCCGTGTCCGCGTCCGCCATGGCCTCACACGCCTGCCAGGAGGATGGGGGAGAGCACTTGGCAGCAGTGGATCGCATTGGGGGGGACAACCAGGACGGGAAATACGACGAACCACCTATCCCTTGTTGAGACCGAACCCCGCACCAGTGGCTCCAACTCGCGAGAATCACGAGCATTCCAGGCCTGATTTCTTCCGCCGCTGACGTTGGGAGGAGGTGAGTGGAGCCTAACAGGCCAGGACTCGTGAATTGCATAATAGGAGTTGTGTGGTCAGTCGTGAGACAGCCTGGAGCGAGGCTAGTTGGGTTAGGAGCATTTGACTGCCATGATGTTTTGAGGCACCCGGTATCTGCGGCAGACAGAAGGGTTGTTGAGCCAGCTTAACCCAGTCCTGAGAGGTGGACGGAAGTTGGTACCGTCGGGAAATGAGCAGGAACCGGCTTCCTTTCATCTTCAACTCCCAGACCTGCCGCATCCCAATGTCCTCATTTCTGAAACCCCCGCAATGAGCACAATACCTAGTAAACTTGAGTTGGAAAAATGCGCACTATTTCTCGATAGAGCTTCGTGTCCAGCCTGTTAATCCAGAAGGCTAATAATAATATGAAGAAACGTGCCGGGACCGTTCGGATGGGCTATTCCCAAACCAACTTCCAACTCTTGTGTCCCCTGCCGGTCCTCCCTTCCTCCCTGCCCCCAGCCCACGACCACATCAGTGCCAAACCGCCTCTGCAGAGGGAATTCCAGCCGGAACATGCTTTTTAACTTTGGGCAGAAAGCCCGGCGATAAAATAATGCGGCTCTAAATCATGGGCTGGCGAGCCGGAGCCATACGTATACGGTACGCTGCTTCATTGCCGCGCTATATACCCTCCTCTTTTCCTTTTCCTTCCTCTTTGGTCGCTATCGGTCCTTCCGGATTGAGCATGTTTTTTCCCCGCTGATGTTTGGCCCTTTCCTTTTCCTTTCCCACACATCCTTCCTGAACGATTGCTTTTTATTGGCGGAGACTGAAGTTACAGCTAGTTATCAGGCGGCCACAGTCCACCGGTCAAATAGTTGGCTCGACGCTCAATGCAGATAACGCGCACGGAATACGTATGTCCGCCTGATGCCTAATTCTGGCCCGGAAACGACTATACACTTTACCACTCGTCACTCCCTCGGGTACTGTACGGACTTGGAGATTCGTGACGTGGATGCCCGTAGCGCCGCCTTAAGCGGACCAAGCTCGATTACATAGGTTGGAAGGTGAGGACAACAATATAAAGCCCGGAGCAGATGCATGTGAGCAGAATATCCAGTGGTTTTGATTTCTCCAGTCCATTGTGACAAACACAACTGGAGGGTTGGCTGAGGCATCTGTGGCATATATGGCATATGTGGTTTGGGCTCTCAGCCTAGACGAGCCGGATCTGTCACCATAGTTCATATCATGGTCTTAGAATACTAAGGTCTGGACACTCCCTCTTATCACCTGCCGGGGCATTTTGCACCTGAGAGCGCCATGAGCCCTTTCCCTACCGGACCCTACCGGACTACGCTGAACTTTATAGGTACAAGAGGGAAGCGCTACATGCTGGCCCAACATGGCCGCCGGCTACCATGTTGGGTGTAGCGCTTCCCTTTTGTACCTATAAAGTTCAGCGTAGTCCGGTAGGGTCGCCACATAATAGCTCCGTGAAAGGTCTCATGGCGCTCTCAGGTGAGCACCTCATCCAAAACGCCCCGACAGGCGATAAGATAATATTATAGGGGTAGTGTCCGGGGCTTGGTTCATATACTGACCACAGTGCCTGGCTACCACACCTGGTGCATGTGTAGGGCACACACTAAGTAATGAGCCTCGCGCTATAATTAGGCCAGATCGCAAGCTTGTACAGTGCACACACGCGTCGCCTGAGGAAACCCAACCTTTGCTGCATCTGAAGCTACTGTACAGCCTGGAGGTGAGACAGTTTGTGTTTGAGCTGCAGCAGCCCCCCCNCCGAACTGTTTGCCCATGCGGCCAGCCCCATATCAGCCTCGTCACGGCAGTGGCTTGGTGTCTTTGCGAGCACACTTCAATCCCAGGTGCGACCCTACGCCATAATTGCATCATTCCAAGCCCCCCGTCCCGGTACGTTCTTGCAGAAACACTATGTCACACTAGACCCATAAAAAACTGCGCACTATGAAAAATCAATTACGTGCAGAAACTTGCCAACATGGGCCCCCCTACCCCGCGCTTTACGCCCTCCGGCTCCGTCAGCAGGGATTATTCTGTTATCGTTATATTGCGAGGCGTACTGGTTAGTTCCTGTCAGAGCGTGTAGGCCTAGCGATATTAATAGATGAAAAAAGTTAATTAGAATACGTTATATTGTCAATCATAGAAGCGTTTGAGCATGTGATACACGTACGATAGTTGTAACTAATTACCGATTTGACGTGATGGCATCAAAATAGGGTTGCATGTAATATCAGCTAGAAGTTTTCAATTATGCATATTGTCATTATTAATATCGTTATCAACATCATATGTACCGGAGATCGAACTCAGTACCTGAAAGGTGCGACTTCACAGCTATGTGGCCCAACTTTTGTAGTGCTAGTGATTCACTATAAAAGTGTAAAGTTAGTAATTATTAATTACGTATTTCCAAAAAAATTATTAAATATGCAGGCGAGGACTTCGCAACTTCCTGACCGCCACAACCCAATTTCATAAAACCTATCCGAAACACCTTTGGGTCCAGCCCACCTCCTGCATAATAATCGACTATGGGCCAAAATGAGAGGCGATGTTATTACAGTAATGAAATTACCGCTTCTCACCTTGCTCAAAATGGAATCACACCGCAATTTAATCACTCCCCGAACCAGAAGTGCCACAGGAGGTCTCAAAAAAATGTTCCCCCCAACAGCCCACATCAAACTTTGTTCCAGAGCTACGCCACCTCCACTTATAACGGTCTCGATCACCGCGACCCGTTAACTGCTATTATGCTATTGGAGCATATAACCTATTTTTTATGTGTATATAGGCAAGGTGAGGCTTTTGAAGCGAGCGAGTTGATGAGGCTGAGAGGCGTTCCTTCTGGCGCCAGGCGTGCTTTTTTGGCGCCAAGGGTAGGTGGGAAGGGGTCTAGGGGTGGTGGAGACGGGGACACTTTGTTTCCACAACAAGCGCGTTCATCAGACGAGCCTCATTACCCCACCAGCAGTTAGTTTGCGATGCGGAAGAGCCCTTTGCATAGCCTGTTTAGGGACCGTCGGGAGAGGCTTGTCTATTTTCATCTTTTTTTTGCGAGCCTTCTTGGGAATCTACTGAACGGAACGGAATCAAGGCCTGTTCCGCTGAAATTCCGTTAGATGTCGGTAGTACAGTGTGGCTGACATCTAACGGCAGTTTGAAGGTCGTTGCTGACATCTAACGGCGGTTTGAAGGTCGTTGCTGACATCTAACGGAGGTTTGAAGGTCGTTGCTGACATCTAGCGTCCAGATTTGAAGCTGTGAACGTATGGCGTGTGTGCGTGTTGCACCTACGCGCTTCTGTAAACCATTCGCGTGACGCAGAAACAGACGGAATATGGCGGAGGTTTATTCTGGTAGGCATCCACCGCCGCCTCTTATAATCAAATCACTGCCAGGTCTCTCAGGGAATTGCATGTAGCGAAGGGGGAGGCCTGTGACTGCACTACTCTCCAGAAAACCCAAATAGAAAGGGCCCCCCATTTATCCAGTCCTATTCAACAATAGTCCAGTTTTCTGTGGGGAGGCGAGAAATGTTAGGACTTTACTCCCTTCCTTCCTTCCAGCCTTTAGTACGGTTGGGGCGTGATGGAGACGGGCTTTTATTAGCAGTTGGGAGGCTGAGACACGAGCTAGCAAAAATGGCTCGTAAATCAGCTGGGGTTGCGTAATTGATTCTGGAGCCATGATGAATGCTGGGTAACGTGCAAGGAGCGACCTTTCTTGTATAACTCTGACTCTTGGGGCTTCTTACCTCTAGAGCTTCCTGTGGGGTACGGATCTCGACAAAAGGAAACTCTGAAGGAGAAGAAAAAAAACAGTGGAAGGGAGACATTGATCGGGTACAAAATGGGTTGTGGACTTATGGTGCTGCTCCGGCTTGATTTGGCGCTTCAAGGGTTATGGGTTACGCAGCTGTGCAATAAATATGACCACACTTGGATATGTGAGGTATGTGTGAAACTGACAAGGGAACGACCAAGGTCGGTCACCTCCAATTTGGTTGAAACTTGCTTGAGGGATCACTCGTGTGCGATAGACACTGTGGTGAAAGTCCTAGATGACACTGCCCAGCCGTTTCCGAGATATGACCCACAGAAACATCCGAATTTTGTCCGCGCGTAAAGGGGAATAGGAGCCTTGCCGTGCCTTGCACTTGTCCCTTCCCGCCCGACACCTGTACGCGCGGACAAAATTCGGAATTGTTTGTGCTCATATCTCGGGAACGGCTGGACAGTGTCACCTAAGACTTTCACCACTGTGTCTATCTCACATGAGTGACCCCTCAAGCTAGTTTCAACCAAATCGGAGGCGACCGACCTTGGTCGTTCCCTTATGAATGTAAGGAATTTCAGGCAATGTCCCATATTTTTGTGAAAAAACTTAGCATTAGGAATAACTGCTGCAGTGCTAATGAACCAGCCAGTACACTGCATTAACGCGTTATAAATACCCATAACCAGCACCCTATAATGTCAGATTAAAGTACCTGCATGGAAATAATTACACCCGTACTTCAAACTTTTGAAATACCGGGAAATGATTACCCTGTCACGTATCGATACAGTTCGCGTGATCTCGTTAATAACTAGGCGAGCATTGGCCGAGAAAACGTAACGAATCATTTTCATTACCCGGTACTGGTTGTAGAGTGAGGCGAATATCCGGGGGGTTTCAAACTGCCTCATTCCCATTCGCCTGAATGGTGGTAGTCACATTCTGTTTTCAGATAATCACCTCATCACACTCCACTGTACATTACATGCGCAGATTACACAAAATAATTACATTCGTATACCCAAAGTGAATACAAATCTTATGGCGAAACACAACTTTAGAAAAAATATATATGCTTTTGTTTTCAGCTGGACCAGCTTCCTGACTCACGATTGGCCAATTAATAATCCGGGATAGGTTTGTTTTTGCGCCGATACGTACGCCAGGCTGCCAAATACAAGCTGGTTTTGCGCTTGACGGCTGCCGATGGGCCTTAGGGAAAACCGGGTGCAGAAGACAATTCACTTGCAGCCCTTCGCAATGTCGCTTCCGGGTGTGC
>JYFJ02005849.1:0-22560 GCA_000934665.2 Catajapyx aquilonaris
CCCGGGCACCCCGGCCCCCCCTAAATCCGCCACTGGTATACCACCCAGTGTTACTGATGTTGTCTGCGTGAAATTGAGGTGTGCTGCATGACTTATTCCCCCAGAATTAGAACTTGGTTGCTCTACCCCGCACGGCAGTACCATATAATAACATGCAAATAACACCACGACTCGAGTAATATCAATGCTCATATAGTACTTTTTGCGGCAGCACTTGTTGGCGGGCAAGAGGTCTTGGGCTGTGGCCCAAGAGACACCTTCCTCCTTACTTCGTGGAAGGTTTGCCCGATTCCAGATATAGTACCACCATGAATACTACCGAATGATTTTAAATGGAGCGCCTGCTGCTAAAACGCTTATTCCCCTGTCTCAAATAACTAACCAAGAACACACAACTGTTTATTATTATCGTATTTCAGGTGACCTCCCAACACGTTTCCGTGGTAACCCTCACGTTTCCATAGGGAATCCCCAAACCCTCCAAAAGGAGTAGCTACACAGTGTCAACAATGGAACACTTGCGTGTTTTAATTTATTCATTGTTAATTACTTGCAATTTCAAAATTCAATTACACTTGAGCGAAATGTTTCTTCACCCAATGAATAGTGCCATTCGACTCAGCCCATGGAGGAGCTTCAGGAAATGTATAGAAACCTGCAATATGGGGGGGGCGCTAAAGTGACTTTATGCATTCAAGCCTTGGAGAGTCAAGCCCTCTACTATGCTGCCAACTGGCGGAACAACTTACATTACGGGATACATACCGCCCGGTTGGCAGACTACCCATTCCAGCGGCACTACAAAGTGGGGAGGGAAGGAGCCAGCGACCAATGGAGGATAACTTCTCTTTGCCCAATCTGGTTACGGCTTTCACCGCCACATTTTCTTGCATACCGTATCGCGGGATACAGTTTTGTTGATTCGTTCACCTGTGCCGGCAGGGAGTGTGTGCCGGTACCGACCGGTACAGTACCACTACCCCGGGCCGCTATGCAGTACTTGTATGAGACCGGACCACGGTACCGACACTCCTCTTATCGCGTGCCGTTATCGGCTCCCACCCGTTAGAGGGGAGGGTTGCCGATTAAGCACTGGTGTCAGGGACTGGACCGAAGAACCGGAGAACCGAACCATGATAATATCCTGAATGGGCTCACCCACGGACCAGTTTTAGTTAAACTGAAACTGAAGCGCCTTTAGTGAATATTTACATGTAGGCCTGTAACCTGGCTGAATCTGGTGGAATGTATTGCAGTATTCCCAGCATGTACAGTGCTGTACTTAGGACAAGTGCTAACAGCTCTTGGTGCTAATAAGTATTACCAAGAGGTATTACCGGGTATTACTGTGGCACAGGGAACCACTATAATCTGCCAGGAGAGCATACACTCCTAGAAACTAAATGTTCGGTAAAATCATTGGGAGCTGCGATCCTGTGCTGAAAATTTGATGGCGTGACAGGTAACAGCTAAGGGCCAGTTGCACCGGCCTCAGTATAACTTAGAACCTCAGGTATAACAAGAATTGGCATAGCAATCATTGTTGACCAACAATGATTGCTATGGCAATTCTTGTTATACCCGAGGTTCTAAGTTATACTGAGGCCGGTGCAACTGGCCCTAAGACGCCTTAGTATATTACAAGTAATAATGCTTGATTAGCAAACAATTTTATTATGATGCATTTATTGTAATAAAGGATGTCCTCCTGCCATTTATTTTATTCATACAGCAGCATACATTAAAGAAGTGAAATCACACCTGTTACAGAGTGAATATTATCAGATATTATATTGCCACTTTGTCCATGGCACTGCCCTTATGTGAATTTGATTTTACTGAAGCCAGGATCGTGTAGCACTTTATTGGGGTGCCTAAACATGATGTCAAGTTTCTGAGGCGGCACGGTGGTGTACGTATACTCTTCAGCCAGAGGCAGGGCTGTATTAAGGCCTATGTGGGCCCCTACGATGCCGTTTTGTGTCAGGAATGACGCAGCTGCCGAATCTGCCTCCCACCACACCAGGCTGAAACAGCCATGCAAGGAACATACTGCAGTATGACCGAATTAGTGGTAGTGGAGGGGATATGGTATCCGACTGCTAATCAGGAGGTCGTGGGTTCGAATCCCGGTGGCCACCGACCCTGACCGTGGTTTTCTGTGGTTTCCCATGGTCTCACCAGGAAAATTCGAGAGTCGTGTCCGTAATGATAGGCCACAGCCGCTTCCTTCCGTCCCTATCCCATCCCCATATACGAGAAGTAAAAACGAATGCAAGAGTTCCAGATTTTAAAATATGGTGGTATTCCACCCCCCTAAGAGGGCCCATGGCCCTAGCACAGGGTACAAATTATTATTATTATTATTATTATTATTATTATTATTATTATTATATTATTATTATTATTATTACACTGCAGTATGGCACTTAATGCAGCAGTATTTAATTATGAGGTTATTTTATGCATATAAGGCTACTATCACAAAAAATGTCATGACAAAACCAGTTCATGTAATTAACAAGCACTAGCAAAGGTCAAGAAAAAATAGCTAATCATACACTGTTACAAGTGCCTATACTATACACCTGTAGACAGAGCTTATTCTAAGGAATTTTTAGAACTGCATGAAAGGCATCTTCTACTGGTCCTACAAGGGGAAATGACGAAAGTGTCAATAAGCCGGGTGCAGATGGAATTTTTTTGTGTTCAAGGTCACTCAGGTGAAGGTAACTGACAGCTACTATTATCGATAATTAATTTTTCTGGTCACCTGTACTACTTACCGCAGATGATTATGTACCTGTGGGAGGGGTCCCGGCGCAGAGGGGCCCTTTTGGCATCTAAGAAAATTTACAAACTTCGATTGTTATGAAATTAATGCATGTTTTCAATATTTATTACCAATTACCAAAAAAATCATAAGTTTATGACTTCTAAAGCAGTGCAGGGGCCCATACATTGAATATTGTAAAAGGATCAGCGCCCCACCTGTTGGAGGGGCCCAGCACAGCGACCCGTACATGCCGTGCCGGCTGTGTATTGATGTAATGTATACAGTATATTGGGCCCCCGCGGGGCCCCTAAATTTCATTGGGCCCTGGGCACGTGCCCCGGCAGGCCCTTTCGGTAGTACATCACTCTACAGAGGCTCTAATTATATTACCCGCGTACCATCTGACAAGACATTGCTATTACATGGTCATGTGAACATCCTATCCTCAATTGTCACAATTCTATTCCAACAAGTGCACATAAACCATAACAGCATGTGCAATAATGCAACTATAGCCTACCCACTTGGATAGAGTATGTTGTTGTTGATTGTATTATTGATTGTGTTTTTAAAAATTTGCTCACTACTATGTCTATTGTTACTGCCATTGACATGCTTGGCACCACTACTAGTAGCCGTTGTAAATTCGAGTCATCTGTGACATTTTTTATTTTTCTTATTTCAGTATGATTTTTCTACCCAATATGGCATTGTGGCCTCCTGTACCATTCGTTGATTCTAGACCACCCTGTAATGTGGGCTGAGTAATATGCCCATGCTAATAAACCCACAATGTCGAGTGAGGGTATTGCGCAGAAAAATCCCACTTCAATCGCACGATAAGCTTACCAGGACAAAATTCCATAGATATCTAGAATTACAAACCACCACTAGCAAGAAGCCAGGCAGTTAACCCTGGAACCGTGCCGTGGGGTCTTTTTGTACCCCAAGGATTTAAAATGCAATAAAATGATCATTACAATGAACTTTTGCCATTTTTTACAGTACGAGTATATAACAGGAAGTGGATGTTTATTTTGAATTAGCGATCATTTTAGGCACTGTTCAAAGAATGATTGTTTATAGTCGATACATTGAAAAGTGTTATATAATAATTAATAAAAATTAAAATATGGATGGGGTCCAAAAAGACCCCGCAGCACGGTTGCCGTAATACTTTCAGGCAGGCACGCTTCCTGGAGGGTTAACAGGTATAACTAACAGGTTAACAGTAGAATCAGGTTAACCTCGAAGTTAACAATCAATAATACAATAATAATGCATAGGCTACTTGTGCTGTGTCTGCCATAGTGCCATCGTGTGTTGGCCACATTATGAATCACTTTGCCAGCCTACATGATTCCCGTGCCGCAATTTCACCTATTTTATGACTCACACTTCAGGATTACTCATAACGACTCATAATCACAAAAATTACGCACCTGCCTACAGATCAGTATATTATGGTACTGTACAGTCTTCGGAAGCCATCTGTAAAACATTTTAAGTAAAATTCCATGTGACTGATCTCTTCAATGAATTTTAGCCTTTATTTGCATCAAAATTGGGGGGGGGGGCGGGGGGAAATCATGTACATTTAAAAAAACCAACATGAGCTATACAGTCGTTCATGTTGCAAGGAAATATACAATATCCATCATTATACAGCACCTGAAACATATCATAATCTATTCTTCTTTTACTTTCACACATTTGACATGTGCCAGGGACCATCCACAAATTATGTAATGCTCTTACAGGGGAAGGAAGTCCAGCATTCCAGTGTGATACAAGGGGGAAAGAATTCATAACGTGGGTCTAGTTTCATGCACCGAACTTTTGAATTTGCCGCGCGACATTTTCGCCATTTTCCTCAAGTGCTGCGTGGCCTTCGCGGCAAATTCCGCTTTGAAACTGGCCCTCAGTTCTACCAGTTACTTTGCCACCTCATTTTGGCAGGAAATGTTGGGGCGATGGCTTGCGTTGTGTACAATATTTTGCTGGAAATTGTTCCAGAGGGCAAGGAAGAAGATGTAAGTCATTGGTACTTAAAATTTATGACATCACAAAAGTGTTACATGGAGTCAAGGAGTGTTCAAATATTGCATTACATAATTTACAGATGGCCCCCCCTTGTATCGGATGAGTATCCTTAATAAGTAACCTATTGGCTTAAGGTACATATCGTATACTTACTTGCTATTTACAAAAGGTTTCTCTTGTGTTTTGTTTTTTATTTTGCCTTAATGTTGGATGAGAATCATTATCACATGGCTTTCAAAAAAATTGTTGTTAAAATGTCCCAGAGGTGGGGTTCTTAGCGGCAAATTTGCATGCGGCGGAATAAATTTCTTGGGAACGTTGTAAACGAATTATTTTTCACCTTAAAATGCCTACTACAGCTGTACATTTCCTGCATCTATGAAAACAAATAACAAAAATCCGTTCATTCCCTTGCAGTCATGTGCCCTTTTTCTCTGCAATGTCCATCTCCCAGCTATTAACACACCAATAAAATTCCGCCATTTCTGCAGTGCATGCAATAACATTACGTAAGAGAGGAGGGGAAGTTTTCGTAAAATAAAGTGTTGGTTGCAGAGCTTGCAACTTGAGCCTTAAAAGTTTTTCATTCTCTTTTGTATTCATCTTGCAGGGAAACATTTTTTGTGGTTTATTACTATTGGAAAAAAAGCTATATCCTCTTGCACTCATTCAACTGTCGTTCTCTCTCAATCTACCAGAAGGACAAAGATTACCGAGGCTCAATTTTGTCACCTCGTTTCGTATACATTCAGGGTCATATAATCATTATTATTATTATTATTAACATTGAAGGAACTCTTTTTTTGATGATAAACCTAAATTACACACAGTTGCTTTCTTATGGGAAATGGTTTACAGGATTGACAAGAAGACCATGAGATGAGAGGTAAAAAACAAAGTAAAAAAAAAAACAAGAGTGCAAGATTTGCATAACATTTTGACTAGTAAGGTAAAATTTCGCTTTTTTTTGGTTTGGGGGTAATAGGGGAAGATCTATACATTTATGAAAAAAGGAACATATCCGTGTTGCCTGCCAGTTAGCTGAAAATAATTTTGCTACTATGCAACACCATACCTTTGTCTTATTTTGATGGATACTGTAAAGCTTGATACGAATATCAGATAGGGGGAGGAAAAATTCAGTGGAACACTTGCTTGGCTTTCTCCATTGCTTACTCTAACTGTTCGTGTGTAGTTTGTCCCATTTTGTGATGTAGTTCACTTAACACCATATTTCTTCGTTGCTCTACTGACATGTTTTCTCTTCACGTCACCAAAAAAACAAAACAAATGCATCATAGATTCTCTGGTGAAGTAAAATTGCTCTGCACAAGTGTAAAAGTTTCTGCACTTCAATATTACGTGATGCTGAGGTTGTTACCAAACAGATGCAATACTGCTGAAAATACTACAAGGAAAAATAACTTGGCTCGGAATTTGTCCATTTTCACTTCCAGATGAAAAGCAACATTGGCAACCTATCCACACCATACAAAACACGAAAAGAAATAAATAGGACAAAAACAGGGCCGGTCAAAATCAGTTTGGGTTTAGCCTACAATAATAATAATAATAATAATAATAATAATAATAATAATAATAATAATAATAATGTCATCTTAATTAGTAACCAAAACCTTCAGTGATTGTACACTGAAGACAAAATTGAGTACTGTATGAGTATTGCGCACATGTGTGGGCAAGTTGGAAGTAAATAATACAGGCGAGACGAGTGAGTTGGAACATGGATGAGTTGGAACACTGGTCCTTGCACAAGATACAGTGTGAAAACACTACAGGTAGAATGCTTCAAGTCCCTTTCTAGGGTAGTATATCACCATGTAAAATTAATTCAAGTGGCATAAACAGTACAGAGACAGTAAGACAAGTTATCGTTGAGTCCCTCAAGTCAATTTTCAGTGTTTCACAAGCCTAATCCTGTCCCAAGACATGTGGAGCTGCAATTCCCAATTCAGGGTCCTGACAATCTCACTGCAGGCTTTCATTTGTTGTGCTATAATTTTATCTAGTAAATACAGATATGAGAAGTCATTGAATAACATTTTCATGGATTGAAACACTAATTCAGGGGCAAGTTGGAACACCACCCTTCCCACCCGCCAAACAGGCTGCACTGTGGGGGACCACTGATCACAACCGGCGGGAAGGTCTTGATGGTGATAACTAGCTGTGTCTAAAGAATCGAGTTTAGAGTTGAGACTATTCAGTCCTTCAGTTTGGGACACCAAAGGAGGGCTGATTTGGACTGTTAATATCATGTTCCAATTCACCCAACACCTTGTTCCAACTCACCCCATTTCTGGGATGTGTTGTAACAGTTCACATGGCATCATGAGTCACTGTGAAACTGTGATGATTACAATAAATGTCCAGACTGGCACGACTGGCATTTGACACCTACAAGATGTTGTAATCATCAGTGTTTTCAGTGTTTAAAAAAATGTTAATGTTCCAACACACCCTGCTCTCCCCTTAACGGAACACTGGGTTTTGCTTTTCCTCCTGAGGACCTACGCACTACGGAGCAGCCAAAGGGACGAGAGGAGCTGCAATTGTGAATAGGACAGACCGCTGGAGTTGATGGTTGAGATGCTGAAGGAGATTCCGATTCTCCACACTTTCTCCCTCTTCATCCTCGCCTTCCTCCCACAGTCATTGTTGGGATGATGAATCGCTGTGGTCCAGCACAGAGTTCTCAGCTGCTTCTCGACTGCTCTCTTCGCTATCGTCACTGCTCAGCACTGTTGAGCTGATCACATTTGAGTCTGCAGGGATGGATAAAGCAAGGTCTAAACATGTTTATGTATTTACTTTTTGGGGTACAAAGAAATATTACTAATAAATCATACCTCATCAATATATGGTGGTAAGAAATTAAGGGGGGGGGGATAAAGAAAATTCGGGAGTAAAGTTCTCGCTAACTAACAACAGCAGAATCGATTTTTTAAAAATATAAGTGTAACTGACCTCTCTCTTACACATGCGTGATGTACTTTTCCCATATTCTTAATGTAGTATTATAAAAAGTCATTTGCATTCGGGAGTAATTTATGCAGTCATAAAATTTTAAGTGATGTCGTAACAAGCACCCAAAAATGCGGAAAAATGAGGTGCTCCGGACCCGTGATTCCGATTTTTATATTTAGCTATAACCTTTCGGCAAATAATAATTTTGTCAAAATTGGACTGATTTGAGAACTACTAGAAGTTGGGGGAACCCTAATTTTCACGGTTTTTATTGTGCCTAGAGGGAATGGTCAACCGCAAATGCGACCTTTCTTTTGTATAGGGAGGGTGGAATCCACTGTCTCCTCTTTCGGCCAGAGTTGGAACTCGAAGAAGTTCCGATTATCCTTATCCCCCCCTTAATTATTAACCTTCTACGATCAAAATTTTCAGTTAATTGCCACTTTCAGGCCAAGTTGAACCACTGAAGGCAGGTCTTCAACCAAGAATCTAGTCCAGTGGTCTAGTCCAGCCCGTAAGGCTGGGAGAGATTCCATAAGGCTGGGGTAGGAGTGTCCAGGGGGCTGGTCTAGTCAGTTATCAATTATTGTGGCAGTCTGTGGCAACTCCTCATGGCATGATGAGGGCAATTGCACAGGTCAATTAACTCAAGTCAGCTCTTGACAGTTCATGGATATAAACCACCAACCCTTATCGATTATCATCAATGGGCTATCTGCAGTTTACGTGCGACACCTGAATTTTTATTTAATTTCATCCACAGCTGCTTATCAAAAACTGACCTGAATTGGGTGTAGCCCCATTCTGAGCTTCAGGAAGATTGCCCCCTGAGTGCTGACTGAGGTTAGCAAGGTTGTCTGGCCAGAAGCGTTGAACTGCTGGTTTGGAAGGTTGAGTCTTGGCTTTCTTTGCCTTGTGGCTGGCATCTGGGTTAGAAGCATCCAGCATGGGCTGAAGGATGCGGCGACGGGCATTTATAAACCAATTGTTCACCTGAAGAAGTGTCAAGTTGGTCTGTGCTGCAATTTGCCGCTTCTCATCTTCAGTTGGGTAAGGGTGCTGCAAGGAAAAATTTTTGCAAATGTGTTTCTCAAGTAACAGGTGACACTGGTCATATCCCTTGTCAGGCAGGCGAGCAGATAAATAAGAGAATATTCCAGATTTAGGTGAGATCACCTAGTTAGGTATATCAGGTTGGCTAGGTATATTCTTTACATTGCATACTTCTCTCAGGAAGCCTTTGCATTTAACAAGTTGTCAATACTCTTATCTAGGATCTTTTTTGTGAGCAAAATCGAAGACCAACAAAGCCTTACCACAATATGCTGGAACAACCAGGACCTCATAATGCTGGTGGCATGCTTGGGCAACACCCCTCGCTTTGGCTTTTTCTTCCCCAGAATTTCATCTTCATCCTCTATTGAACTTGGAGTTGGCGGCGCTGCAAAAACAAAAAATTGGTCAGCCCTGCCCATCGATTACAACTACATTTGTGACCAACCTTGTAGCAATGAGCTATCATTGGGTGGGGGACATGTGTTGGACCCTATCTGTGACAATGGTGTGCTACCATGTATGATCCCCTGCTGTGAGTTGGCCCCACCCACAGGCCCTGCCTCTTGCCCAGGGGCCTGCCCCGGAGCAGCCTGAGAAGCTGCCTGAGCTGCTGCTGCTGCAGCTGCTGTGACAGAGGCAGCACTATGTATTTGGATGGGTTGGGCCATCAGGCCCTGAGGGGTCTGCACCATTTGGTATGCAATCTGCGTTGCAGGCTGCTGCACTGCCAGGACTTGGGCCGCTGCCGTTGCTGCCGTCGTCACCACCTGGACGACATCCGCCAAATGAGGAGACTATTTGCAAAATGGGATACCCAACATTGTTATAGAAACTGAATTGACAAGATACTCCTCAAGGTGAAATAAATTGGTCTAATATTGGACATACATAAGAATTTCCAAGTGGCCATTCAGCTACAACAGTTAGGCTCCACTTCAAATGTTGAAAGGAAATTTATGCAAATTTATCTCCCCCAGCCCCTCTCCCTAGCACCCAAATCAGTTTGATGCAAAATTGTGCGACACATCCCTTTTAGTAGAAATGTTTCTGGAGATGGTTTAGCGGCGTCCGATTGTCACCTACAAGATAATGTGATCAGAGGCAACAGTGTCAGCTTCTGCTCATAACATTTATCACAACACTACCACCACCACCCCTCCGTAAGCATCTGACCAGTGCTACAGAGGTTCATGTATGATCATGTGTTACGACGAGAAATGCATCAAGTCATTCTCGTGGTTCCTTGTTATCGCCAGCTATCCCTTCAATTTGGGACAAGCACTGATGTGAATGAATCAATTAGTCTGAACAAGTAGTTATCGTTGTAATGTGGTTTATTTACAGCTGCTCTCAACCAGATCCTAGATAAGTTCACTGTAAGCTCGCATATGCCTGCCACCATTCACTTTCAGCTTATTGCAATATAAATTTGACCCACTCTCCCTGCCATAACATATCTTCACTCAGAGTGCCCAGGTGCAGTGAATTACAATGGTTCAATGGTCTAATATCCTTTTACACATGCAATGCATTCCAATTGAAATGTCCGTAACATTTGGCGACGTTTGCATTAAGCTGCTTATTTTTAAGCTGCTACTTTGGAACAGCTATTCAGGGATTATCAAAAAGATTAGCTGCTACTATTAGCTTAAATGGGTGTAGTCTTTTGAACTAATTCGGGGGAGGGGGGGGGGGGGGGNCTGAAAATAGGTCCAGCTATTTTCAAATAACTGGGGGGAAAGAATCACTGGCAATGTCTTATGATTATGAATTCACTGCCATTCAGGAGGTGAATGTGTTAATTCAACCTAATACTAAGCAGTTAATTTTTTATACCCACTGCAACTGATCAAAAGGAGCTGCTTAATAATAAGCAGATTAGTGCCAAAAAATCTCATCCACTACACACATTTCAATTGAAACACAATGTATAATATAGGTGAAATAAAAGTACAGCTGAAATGCTTTCCTTTCACCTAAGAACATTGGGGCTTTAGCCCACACCAATCATAACTATAGAATAAGTATCATCTCATATATCATGGAGCCAGACTTCCATTAATAACATTTTCAAATGTAAGAGAAATCCACACAAGTGAAAGATTCTCTCCAGCATACAATAATTTGTAATCCATTCCCTTCCCTTGACTTCAATTTCTAAAGCTTACAAAATTCCTCGTCAAATTATGGAACTTTTTCTGTTATGTACTATCAGCACAGTAATATTATGGACACACTCTCGTGATGTGTAAGTGAATGCACAAGAAATAAAATTGTGCTGATATTGCCAAATACTTCACAGTTTCAAAAATCAAAGACCTGTAGGAACGCTTACCATAGTACATACAGTACCAGTACTTATAATGTAAGTCTACCTAGTAACTGAATGTACAGGGTAGTCACTGCCTAAGTTTACGCTTTAACAGTGAGGTAAGGAATTACTTGCTCCGATCAGAATTGCCATTCGTATAGTATATCCTAATGCAATGCCCATATCCCCGATTCACAAGGTTAGTAGGTAAAGAAGTTATGACTTGTTTACAACAGCACAATTTTAAAGAAAGGCAACAATCGTGACAAGTGAATGTGGCTTTCAATGGATCGCTTCTAACTAAATCTGCTGCCAGGGTAAACAGTCAATCTATGTCTTTTTCACCTACCTCACTTTTGCAGTGGGGACTTGAGCAGTGCACTACCCTGTTCTTGGAATCACAATCCCCCTCCCCTCCCAAACACATCTCAACATTTTTATTATCATGCACTGACTTTCACAAAGTGCACATAAGTTCATGTGCTTATCATCAACTTGGTATTTGCTTCGCTACATCATATTACTCCACACAAACTACTTGGGTCATTTGGGTTCATACAAGATTCTATGGATACTAAAATTTAAATCTGTATGTTGCATTATCATTGATTTTGGGCAGTGTTGGAGCATTACTGCCTGCCACTACATCATAAGTGGCATACACGACATTACATGGCAAGACACTATAAAGTTGCATTCGAGTGGACAATGACTTTTCAATGACCAAACATGCTGCTTCAATTGAGAATCTGATGAACTCATCCTGTCATTTAACATCCAAAACAGTACCATGTTTTCTGATCAACATAATTTTTGAGGGTGAATCAGAAAGTAATGGAAAACTTTTTTAATTCAGAAGTTGCACTAGACTACTAGAGAAACTGAAACTGAGATACACATATGAAAGGGCAACACTTTCTCTAATGTTAGACATAGTCACCATACACTTTGGTGCATTTGTCCCAGTGAGACACGAGTTTTTCCATACACCTGCAGAAAAAAGCATCACGCTGGGTGGGAAGCCAGTGGGGGATGGCCTCTTTCACTTCCTTGATGTCGCTGAAGTTCTGAACTACCAGGTGCTTCTTCATTGGTCCAAAGAGACGGTAGACCATGTGTCAAACCATTTCTTTGGACCAAAAAATAAGCATGTAGCAGGTTAGAACTTCAGCGAGGGTGGTAAGCCAGTGGGGGATGGCCTCTTCACTTCCTCGATGTTGCTGAGGTCTTGAGAAGCTAGTGCTTCTTTTCTGGTCCAAAGAAGTGGTTTTACCCATGGTCTACCATCTCTTTGGACCAATGAAGATGCACCTGGGAGTTCAGAACTTCAGCGACATCGAGGAAGTGAAAGAGGCCATCCGCCACTGGCTTCCCACCCAGCCTGACGCTTTTTTCTGCAGGGGTATGGAAAAGCAAGTGTTCTGCTGGGACAAGTGCACCAAATTGTATGGTGACTATGTCTAACATTTGCAAAAGACTTGCTCTATCATATGTATATCTCAGTTTCAGTTTCTCTAGTTAAACTTCTGAATTAAAAATTTTTTCAATTACTTTCTGATTTGCCCTTGTAGTATGCAACATCAATAGGCAAAAGAGTAACAACTTGATCATGCAAATAAATATATTTGAATTTCTCAGCATGACTATGAAAACCACAAGGCTGCATTTACAACTGCTACAAAGTTGTCATTTGAAAATATGTCATTGCATGACCCCTGCACATTATATTATTGATTTTAATGTGACTTTAGTGGATAAGTTGACCATCAACATTATTTATACAGTTGACTCCAGATATAAAAGACTTCAAGGGACGGTGGAAATCAATATCCTATAACTGAGGTATCCTACATCCAAATACACAAGCCATGTATGGAAGTATGCTGGGACCAGCCTTTTGAGTTGGCCATAACTGAGGGTTTCTTATAGCCAAGGCTCTTATATTCAGAGTCGACTGTACATTATTATTCTCATGCTGTTGCTTACCTGGACATTGTGGGCATTCTGTGAATGAGCATTGTAGTTTGAGTGTGGATGTGGGGAGGTGTTTGGGTTATGGGAAGAGTCATAGCCATAGTCCGACCGTAGGAGGTTCTCACTCTGCATCTTGCCCTTCAGGCAGGTGATGTATCGGTTGCAAAAGTCCTTGCATAGCTCCTGCACCTTCTCCAGTTCCAGCAAGTGAATCCTCAAGACCTGGATTGCTTTGATCATCTGAAAGGCCAAGTGTCCATCATCAATACCAATCACAGCCAACTGAAGGAAAGCAGTATAGGATAGAAAAGGTTCTTTATCAAAGGAATACAACTGATCAAGGGGGTACTCACTCACAAACTAAATATACATTAATACATACACCTTCATACTCTCTTTTATGTCCAGACTGACATCATCTTTGTTGCAATAATTATTTTTGTGACTTGCTTAGTAAATGAAAGTGATCCTGTCGACCATAGAAGGGCATGTCTCCGAAATATCGAGGAATAATCTACATCAGACTCCAATAAGAATTCATCTATTACCCAAGGACCAAACGGTTCCCAGTGCGACACCACAGCTGTCAGAAATAAATTACAACACTAGTTCCCCGCCCGACCAGCTCGGGTAACAGCCAGAGAACAGATCAGAGGTGCGTTCACAAGCTCGCGAAAACCATGCGAGAACCAGTATTTTCGAGCGAATCCGGGACATTTTATTGTGGGCGAGAAGTCGACGGACGAAAGGGGTGCGAGAATTGGCTTCTCGCTCTCGCTACGACAGATTCTCGCGAGTACCAGGATGTGGGCTGCAGGGGGCGCCGAATAATAAAAGCGCGGCAATGCCTTGGAGAGTGAATAAGTCACCTGCAGGGTTTATTCAGGCTTACTTCCCAAGCGTATTGAGACACCTGTCCCACTGCTGGACCATGCACTCGGGAGGGGTCGGATAATCGAGGGAATCTCGTACGATTTTGTCCCCGACGTCAAGTCAGCACAGGCCACGCTCTCCTCTTTCTCTCCCTCCCTCCCTTCTCCCTCCCCGTCCATCCCGTCCGTCCCCTTGCTGTATCCTGCCCTCACGATAGTTAAGCCCGAAATGGTCGAGTGGAGGTTCCTGTTGGAATTTCTACTGGCTCTATTGTTGCTCTGATGTCAACCGCTGGTCCTTTGGATAGATGAGACCATACCGAAGCTGTATAGAATTATTGTTCCTCTATTTATTTGCAACTATGTCTGGGTATGGCTGACTGGGTCGCTTTCATTGGCTCAATTTTGTACTAATTCTAGGACTTTTGGCTGTCTCTATTCTTCCTGATTGCATGTTACAAAATCTTAGCAATCTTTAATGCAAGAACTTGTTAAAATAAGGAAAAATCCTCAATACAAGCACAAATAACACGATCTTATATGCGTGCATCAGACATGTTAGAATACAGGGTGTTTCAGGAAGACACCGACAAACTTTTATGGTGACCTCGTGAGAGGCATAGAATCACGTCTGTGTAGGGGGTCATTTCGTATCCGCAGACCAGTTACAGAGAGAACGAGCTTTTCACCAGGTACGAGGATTATAGCGTAAGCTATCCTGGGAGGTTTGTATCCGAATTTACATGGGGCGCATCCAAACTTCACTGTCATTTGAGGCCGGCTTGTTCAAGTGTGGGATCCGCCGCGTAGATGAAAACTGCATGCTGTAACAATTGTACACCAAATGTAATTGATATCACAGTAATTATCCATTACAAAAATGTTGGCGATTACATCATCGGGTATGTATGCAAGCTCTACAACGAAAGACCATGGGCTGCGCATACCATGTACTGTACCTGCTAAAAGATTTCAGAATCACCTGTACAACGGATACATGGTATATAGCAGGTACTGCCAAATTCGATATTTTGGCGTACTCCGAAGATACGGACAAGATATTTTACAAATAATAACAGCTATACTTGCCCGTTCAGGGAAAACACTATGAATGTGTGTGGAACAATTTTACTTGTCTAGAAGTCCCTAAATTAATTTCGAAAAAAATGCTATAAAAACTCTAAATTGGAGTACTGCCGACCAACTGTTCGGCTGATTTAATTATGAAATGCGCTAAAATATACGGAACAAACTTTAGAATCGTGCCAGACGAATTTGCTGAAATCGTCGTACTTTGCGAGAAATAATTTAATACTTATTTGCGGCTTTTTGACACTTCGCGAGAATTAGTAAATAAATTTGGGAGTTTTCCGAAGTGCCAGAAAGCCGCAAATTATTAATTTATTTCTCGCAAAGTACGACGATTTCAGAAAATTCGTCTGACATGGTTCACAAGGTTGTTATTCCGCATATTTTCACGCATTTCATAATTGAATCAGCCTAACTGTTGGTCGGTAGTACTCCAATTTCTAGTTTTATAGCCTTTTTTTTGAAATGAATTTAGGGACTTCTAGAGGAGTAAAATTGTTCCAGGCACATTCATAGTTTTCCCTGAATGGGTAAGTATAGCTGTTATTATTTGCAAAATATCTTGTCCATATCTTAGGAGTACACGTAAGGCAAAATCTGCGTGGTTCGGGCCTATCTGGCATCGCGAAGGGGTTAATGGAGATTTTTTTATCACATTTTGTTTAGTACCCCTATACCAGACTCCACTTTTGGTGGTGGGCGAACTACACTAGAGTAGGCCAAGTACTTGCTGGACTTGGTGGGACCGATTTCAAGACTTAATACCAGTACTCTACGTCATTAATTCATTATTATCAATCCAAGTAAAATGCCTTTGGGAAGGAGCTAGGCTGCGGATAACAAATGACCCCCCCCCCCACCTCACGCGCACACACAGACCTGTGGTCCAATACCTATGGGGCTTGGGAAACACACCTTTTTCGACGCGAGTGTAAATTAACCTACCCTACCCTAGGCTGAGAGAAATGGACTTTCGTAAAACCGTGCTAAACGTAACTGTGGGGACCGGTTCCCACTGTAATAGAGCCAAATACCGTGTATCGCTGTGGGGACCGCAAAAATGTCCCCAGAGTCAGGTCCTATCCCAGCAGTAACGGTAAAAACACCGATTTTGGTCCTCAGAGCTAATGCACCACAGGAACACACTCACACACCCACAAGTCCCTGCGGCCTATTAGGTGTGGGGACGTGAAAAAGACAAGTTTTCAAAGCTAGTGTAAACTAAACTAACCTAACCGGCCCTACGTAACCTAGGCTGAGAAAAATGGACTTTTCTAAAACCCTGAAACTGGAAATAGTGGGTAGGCTACTTGTCCCCACCACTGCAAAAGCAAACCCGCAATTTTCTTGCGGGGACCGTAAACCTCCCCGCAAGTGGGGAAAATGTCCCCACAGATGAGTGAAAGTCCCCACAGTTACAGTAAAAACAACTACTTCCGGTCCCACAGCTTATTGAAGAAAGGTACACCCACACGCACACTCATAAAATGATCCTCTGGCTCGCACAGAGGCACCCTCGCCGGGTATCTTTCTGAAACCCCCTGCATAAAATAAAGAACTCAAACCCAAGCTCATGGGTACATACAGTGAACAGATTAAAATACTGTACATAATATCATGGCATAGGCTCTGCTATAGATCGGTCACTATATGAACGCAACCGAGTGTCCAATTTTATTACAGGAAGGCATACAGTTTGTAATAAAATTCCTGTAATAAAATCGGCCACTCGGTTGCGTTCGTATAGTGACCGATCTATACTTAGCTTTATTTATAGCCTTTACTGTCTATGATTATGAAAGAAACAAGCCAATTGAACAATGTAAACCGGATACTGTCACATTTTTCTCATGTTATGGCCAGTTGTATGAACGCATATTAATGAATCTCCGATTGTATTATTATGTACAATACAAAAATAAGAAATTCTCTCTTAATTGGTGTTCACATAACCCAGTCTTAAGTTGTAAAACAGGCTTGTATACATTTTTGCTCCTGCACGTTGACCTACTTATGATGAAGTGTGTAATGATAATGATAACAAGGAAAAACAGATATCATCTAACTTACCGTAATAAGTCAGTTTTGACATATTGCAAGCCTCGGAAACACCTGAACTGTTATAAAATTATTCCCTGCAAAAAATGGCCCGTGCATAACCAATATAACATGCTGGATACCATACTTGGCTAATGCACCTGGCCTATACACCTGGACAGACCCTCAACTTTGTTGCCATCTGCCGAGGCGGTTACAGTTTTCTCAACCAGAAGTCCTAGTATTCAGTACTGATTCCTGCATTATGCACAATGGCTTACAAAATAAACTCCATCTTTCACCCCATTACAGGCAAACTGACCCATTTTTAAAAATCTTGGGTCTTACGCATCATTGTTCGAAACAAAGCACGAGTCAAGTCAAAGGCTTTCAATTTAACACATAAAATCACCATAGCGCCGCACATCATCGTATGGTTGCATGACACGTACTGTACCTAGTAACCTACCCCCCAAAAAATGTGTCCATTTGTAATCAGCAGTTTCTGGCGGATCGGCTTTGGTGGTCTGGGAGTCAGAGGAGTGTGAACCATTTGGTGACTTGAGGGCAAACCCCCTACAATTTTTTTTGGAGTGTTCCTAATAGCCTGCTGGCATGACACGCGCCCGGGATTGATCCGTCCTCGAACACCTATACATTTCCGCGAGCATTAAAAGTAGTGCAATTTGCCGCCAGAAGAAGAGGGCCATCCAAACCGACCGCAGCACAACAGTCTTCATCAGAAGCCATAATTAATGGGCCGTGCAAAACTATTGCCGGGGACTCCCGTTGGCCGGACCCACCATGCACATTGTCCACGTACTTCTGCCCTCCGCAAAACAGCATGATGACTACTAAACGTCATTCATGCCCGTTATGCTGCCAATAATTTACATGCCACCCCCCAAAAAATTAAGAGTGTCATAAACTGTTGCACATATGGACATAACTCCCGACCAGGTGGCTATAAACGTCACCAAGTGCAGTTCCATGTGTGAACAGGTGTGAATCCCGTACATCAGAGTTGACAATAAAACAGCCGGCTTTTCCGAGCTGCGTGAGGCCAGCTCCCCCAGACCTCAAATTCCATTATTTACCAAGTTGCACTTGTCCCAGGGAAGGGCGGATGGGGGCTTTTTGGTCGCGACACATGTCCGTCGCTGGGATCAACAGGCACTGTTAGTAAAACTTGGACAATGCGGCCACATTATTCATACATGAGCTTGGTGTTAAGCTGCTTGGGATCGCTGCGGGTAATTAGCAGAAGCACAAGCTGGGGGAAGCGTTCAAGAGGGAAGAGGGCCTGCGCAGGACTTATGCATACGGGGGAAGCCCGTTGCTATATATTGCCACTATTCTACTATATGTGATGGGAGATTGGGATTGACTTACTAGGCCGTCCACCTCGGGGTCGTTGACCAAAAAGGGCTTGCGGTCCCTCTCCTGGTGCTGGACAAACGCCTGGATGTCCATGTTGAAGCTGTCCGAGTTGGGCGCCTCGGCTGACTGGGTGGCCAGCTCGCACTTTTCGAACAGGAGGGCCAGAAGAGGGAACAACGGGTGTCTGCCAAAGAATGGGTCGTGGAGATCAGCAAAGAACCCAGGAGTGAAACTCGATTAAATCTTGCTCGGGAGCATTGTCTTCGCCCACCCAGTCAAAAACATGGACGCGAGAAATGACTACACTACTGACGGTGTGTTCCCAAGCTCGCGAGAAACTGGAGCCAATTCTCAAGCTCCATTTGTCAGTGGAGTCGTCCGTGGATTCGACGGACCAATGGTATGCTTTCACGATTTCGCTACAGCCATTTCTCGCGAGCAACGCAACGGCTCTGTGGACTCCCAACTTGCTAAGTTGCTAGTCATGTATCCATTTCGCGCTATTCGAATATTTTCTCAAAAAACAACACTCCCTACAGCAGGATGGCCAAAGGCGACATCCGGTATTTCTAGCATGGGACTCACTTATAAACAGCTCTTTTATCAGCCTCGAATTGCGCCTGGTCCTGGTTATACTCCTGCGGGACAACCTGCTGGCCAGTGGTCATGGCCACTGCAGCCTCTGACTGGTGCTGTTGCTGACTGGATTGGATCTGGGACTGCTCGTAGCCTGGGGTTACCATGGCTAACTCCCCGCGGTCCTCTTGCATAGTACGAAGACGACAGCCTTTACCACCTCATGCTCTCAGCCGCTGTGCAAACCACCTCTGAAAAGAGACAAAAAACAACGTGTGACCACATCGCTCATCAATAGTTTAAACTTAACCCGTAATGTGCAACTGGCACTCCTGCACGTCTCAGGTAGGCGCCCAGAGGCTAGGAATTCCTCCCAAATGGCGGTCCCACATCCTTCTTCCCTATACTTATTACCGATAACTGCGTCGCTTGCAGCAGGCTGGGGGGACTCTTGCCCCCGTTCCCTGGGTCGGCTACATCGGAAACTTTTGGCCCCGAGTGTGTAACCGCCCCTAGTGCAAAGTGGTAGCTGTTGCTGTATCTACAATCGGCGCCACAGGATGGCTTTTTCCACCTGGCCCACCCATGACTAATTGCACGTTGCGCACTCGTCATCTGCATAGTAATAATCCTTGCCCACTGTGACGTCAAGGCCCAACAGGTAGCATGGCTTGCCACAGGCTAACTGGCTACCACCGATCCAATCGGACATCATTGCATGCTCCAAACATTTCCCAGAACTCAGAAGCTGATCAAGTTCATCAGAAATTATTACTGATTGTCCGACTATACTGTACAGGTACTAAATAAAACCGCCGAAGGCGATAAAAAAAATAAGGCGGCTGTCAACTACGCAATTGCAAGTTCAAGGTCAACTGTAGGCAAATCGGCGCAACTTTGGAAAATCGGGATGTGGTAAGTGACGGCAGTCTCTCTCGGCTGCCCAAGCGGAACAATCCATAGGCGCAGTATAGGCATGGGGAGGGCGGGAGAGGGCCGGGGGGAGGGGTAAAAAAAATCGGGGGGTCCATAATCACGCGCGCTTTTGTATCCGCAAAAGGAACCAGTCCCCGGATTATTATAGTGACTAGGCCAACCGTCACGCTCGCCAGCACTCGCCAGTAACCCCAAAAAAATGGACATAGAGAGAGGAACTCACCCAAATGACTGTGCTTAGAAGGAAGCGCGGACAAAAGCCGCTTGTCAACGACTTAACAACCACGTCAATCATATTTTTCATGAAAAAAAAATCACAGCCAGAGGAAAAGGTTACCCACTACTATTCAAGTGGCGCCAGTTCGTCTACGACTAATTAAACCGTGTCATTGTCGTCGTCCAAGTGTTCGCTCGAATGGTCGTCCGGGACTTAGTACGATTTTACAACCTCCCCAGCACCCGACACCATAATCCACGCCATTCAAAGCCGCCGGGATTATTGACTCTGGCACCCACGCCCCTCATCGACCACCAATCAACTCAGGCCATGTGCCAATATTTCGCCGGCTCCAAACAACCNGGGGAAGAAACTGGGGGACCACCGACTGAGTCTTTTGGGCGACATTTTTAAGTCGCAGGTCCACTAAAAATAATCGGAAAGCGCAAGACTGGGATTCTCCGACTCTTAATGGCGAAAGGGGCAGAATCCGCTGACACCGGACTGCTGGGGAGGACGGACACACACACAAAAAACGCCCACACGTCCGGAGGCAATAGCTGCAAAAGAGGACACGAAACTGGCACGCTAATAGGCTTATCAAGCCAGAATCTCCGGTGACGTTGCAAGAAGCTTTCATTGGCGAATAAATTTGTCTCTGGTTTTACAAGCCCCCATCCCAAGTCCGGCTCCGATCCATGACTACTCCTCCCTGAGTGTTAATCTCTCTCTGCGGTCATCAAACCCATTTTGCAGATTGGCCCCAGACCATTGAATGCAAGAAATCACCGGGTTCCGCAACACTTCATTCCATTTGCCTGCATTCCTTTTAAGATCTGACTCTTTCCCAACATGAGCCCACCCCACAGGAAGAAAAGTCAATCATTCTTTTCTTTGATCACTCCCCCCCCCCCNCCCCCTCCCCCCTCTATCGCTTGATACTGCGAATGCACTGCTGGGGCCTTACATTGAATGGGACAAAAGCACCCCCTCCTCTCCCTGCCCAACTCCTTTTTTTTTGCCAGCCTTTAATACGTGATCAATAGGCTAAATTGCCTTCCCGGCGTCACCTTGTTTTCCGCGAATGACATCGGAACGGGCTTTTCCTTCCCCTTGATCGATAAACCCAATGCTATTGGAAGCCCCTCCTAGTTGGGAAGTCGAAACCAACCAATTCCCCCTCCTTCTCCACCCCTACTCTACTCAACCGATACGGATACGGAACAAGATATGAAAAGCATGCTGGGGGTTCACTTGCAACATCGTGTCCTACATGGAATCACATAATGTGATCATCAACATTGGGTGAGTGTAACCGGGGGAAAAAATGTTACGTTTTGAACTGATGAAAAATCCATCCCACTGAGCGTTTTTCAATATAAAATACGACGTCGTGTAGAAAGTCATTTACGTTTTTTTGTTGTTTTTTTTTAACGGGACGAATTTCGAGTACCATATCCACATATCATGACGCACCTGCCAACAGTTGACACCTGAATGATCATATTGCCTAACCCAATAAAGCTCATCCCCATGAAAAGGCGTTTAAGACGTCAGCTGTAAGTCAGAAGTACTAATTAGAACCCAGAAAGCGGCCCTTAAAATATACATAAAAAAAGGTACGGGGGCCCAGGCGCGGAAAAGACAAATGAGTGCGCGGTGTAAGTGAAGGCGGCTCTCAGGTAGAGCAAGCAAATTAATCTTGATGACCGACTGGGAAAAAGGGGACCAGGTGAGGGGTGTGGCTGACAGGTGTGCTTTTCAAGCCCCACAGGCGCAACCGTTTTAAATTTATATGCTCTTTTTTTATTGCTTCCCATCACGTCTGAATTAATTAATATCAGACATGTTTGCACTCTCACAGTGTGGTAAAATATCGGGAGTCATAACTCGACCAGAATTGCATTTTACGGCCGGCAGTCGTTTTGATATATACGCCTGCCAATATAAGGCTACGCCCCTCCCTTAGGTGCCGGTACGATACCTGAAACCATGTCCCCCTGGTGGTTCCTCAGGTTCTGTAGGGAGTCTGCGCGAGTCTGAGACACACGTATATACTCTCATCCCTTCAGCACGTCTGCTGAAATTAACATCAGGCATGTTTGCGCCTCTCAGTGGGTGACAAAATATCGCCCTCAAAATTTCGCCAAATTCCGTTCCCCGGAGCCCCTTACTTGTTCTTCTGGCTGGGTTGTTGCCACCCGAGCGCATTGATTGTCTTGTAAAAGTTTAGCGAGACAATGGCAGTGGTGTAGGGGCCGCAAGGACTTTGTTACCTCTTTTCCCCTTGTATTTTAGTCTGGGT
>JYFJ02005850.1:0-23874 GCA_000934665.2 Catajapyx aquilonaris
TTTCCGGACACGGGTTCCTATGTCAAAAATACTTGTCTTGGTCCCCTCTATTACCCCTGAAAGTCTTTGCAGAGTTACAATAAACACCCTGTATATATCAGTTATTATAACATCTTATGTGAGCTGTGTACCCAGGTCATTATTAGCCCCAACACTAACTATAAAAAGCTCCACATCAGCTATTACTATTGATTAAAACGCCTGCATCCGCTATTCACTGATTAAAAACATGCTCATCTGGGAAGCCTGTACATATCAGCTAATTGCCCTCAATTACACCACACACGAGAAAATTCCATGCACACCCGTTCAATTATTTTTTTTTGTAAAATGTATAGTCTATAGACTCAATAGATCTATAGGTCTGTATGCAGCCTGATCGCCTGGTTGAAGCACTGTCTATGCTTCCCAAATGGATGACACACGACTTGACGCAGGTCAATTTGTTTTCCTCCCCTTATGATGAGGGCTGGTGGGGTCGGGTAAGAGATGGCGTGCATCTTTACAGTGCAGCCTTTCTTTCAATCAGTTCACTTCCCACCGACAAGTCTCGACTCAATCTCGTTCGTCCTTCTGCATCTTCTACGCACTCCATTCGAATTATATGGTCCAGTCCTCCACCACCCCTGCTTGCCGATAACTAAGCTGATCATAACGTGAGGGTGGGCCCTTTTCTTCCATCCTCGTTAGTGTTGGATGTCTAATGAGACCCGATGGGTGGGCTCTCATTAAAGTCTTTTTCAGGATTTTTTGGTCCTGATTGTTAGCTTCATTCAAGGGGGGGGGGGGGGGNAGGGTCTCGGGTTATGGGAATGCGATGAGAACGAAGCTACAAAGGACCTTGATGGCCAATTGGTTCTTGGGTAGGCACATAATAGGTCCGTCCGATGCGGGGACCTTCCAACGTTCGTATGATTAGGGATGAATTCACGTGACGCCCACACCTAGCAGCTGTTGGATGCTAGAAATTTTTTAAAAGTTTTAAATGGCAGGTCATATACGGAAAGGTCAAGAGGTATTGCATAAGTTTGACTTCCTTGTTGGATAGTTCTAGGGAGGGGGATGAGAGTTAGGTGGACCACCCAAAATTAAGTGTGTCGGCAATTTGGGTCAAATGGTTTTTTGGGAATGGGGTGGGGGGTTGGGGGGGGGGGNCCCTTTTGTTCTGGAATTTGTCAATGGTTATGCAGTCGCTGCTTTTTTATAGGGATGATGCAGAAAGTACGGATCAATGCACTCGAGTGGTGCCATGCTGTGTGGCATACCATGGGGGTCATTTATTGCATGCCTGCGTGCTTCAAATGACTGTGATTGCTGGGTAGCTGGTGCCGAATTTTTTTACCGGATGCCAAAGGTGCTGGGTTAAATTGCGAGGGGGATGCAGCACATGAGAACATTAATTGATGATTTAATTGTTTGGTTCAATGGGAGTAAATGAGAATCGTTAGTTAGTTTGGTACGGTTATGGAAATAAAATGTATTATTAAATTTTCTTTCAGTTTCGAGAGTACGTAGCGAATAGCAAGTTTGTCCCACCTTTCCTCGGATACAGCCAGGCTACCATATTCGCACCGACTGACGAAGCTTTTGGCAACTACCAAGGCGTTGTGGATGACACCATCTTGCGGTACCACCTGGGTAAGTCTGCAGTATGGCCTGATATTTCGCCATTGGGGACGGAGGGATCAACACCTCAAAGTGCATTTTCCAGGATGAATGCTTTCCTTATGACTGATGGCATTATGATAAGTAGAGCTGGATAGTTGAGTTGAAAGGGCTCTGGAGCAGATCAGCTCCCAGTTTGAATAGCAGTAATGCGGTTTTTCGAACTAAGCTCCTCTAATACCAATTAGCCTGTGCAAAATACATGCACAAGTGAATTATAAGGATGTAATGAGAGCATCCGGTGCAGTGCTTTGTTGGAAAAATAATTGCTTCGTGCCATCAGTTTTCCGTCCTTTCTCCCACTCCCATTCTGCTGTACCTACAAGGGGATTACCAAAGAGACGAAGCCGATTTTCCCTGCTATTGTACGGTGGAGTGGAACTGCAATCAGCGGCTATTGTGTATGTGTGAGTGCGAATGTGTGAATGTGTGTTATTGAGAGCTGCATAGATATGGAAGACTGCGGCCAGATGAGGGTTTGATGGGAGATTGTTCGTCATTGTCCCCGTAGCTCAGTGGCAGAGCACTCGCCAAGTGCGAATCTGGTCCCGGGTTCGATTCCCGGCGGGGAATGAGAGCACTACTATTCTACTAACCAGTGCGGTGACTCCCTATACACTGCATGTGATGATGAGTGTGAGAACTCTCAGTGGCGGATCGTTTGCTTCAATAACCTCCTGAGACCCCTGGTACAGTATACTGTACCTTTGTTTTTTCCAGCACCTTCTGACTAACTCAAACGCGTAAAAAACCCAAAAAAACCAAAGGTACAGTATACTGTACTCCGGGTCTCAGGAGGATAATTTCTCTCGTCCATAAAGTGTGACTAAAATAGCTGCGAAAATCAGTGCATATCAGGTAATACAGTAAGTCGCCACGATTTGCTACTGAGAATGAGAATGCAAGGTATAAATGTTACACCGTGCAATAGCTGTAGGTCTGAGATAAGGGCTAATGCTTGCTGCACTAAACAATAATAACCCAGCATCATGCCGGCTTATCGACAATTAGTGTTGGCCAATACAATGTAATGCGGCTTCTTTGGATTTCCCTTGAGAATTTCTTGGCGCTGTGCCTGTAGGGCGAACCACTGAGAAATTCTGGTCCAATAGCACAGTCGATGCAGTGGCTCCAGGCCGATGGCCTTGAGTTGTCAATAATGTATAGGGCGTTTGAAAATTGTGATCGAGGTAGAAAATGGAATTCGAAATCGAAAATTCCTGTGGTGTTTTGTTGCAAAAATTATTGTTGAAGAATTTGATTGTGAAAAAAAAAAAGAATGTTCATTAAAAAGTGGAGTGGAAATATTTAGATGATGGTTGCTTCGGTAATCTTTCGTCCCATTTTTTACTTTCTACAGCAAATGTTGCACAATCTACGGACAAGTTCTCGGATATCATCTCCTCTGAACTCACTGGAAACCCCATTATTTGGATCACCCGGCGTCACAACCCTGCAAGACAATCTACTGACATCTACGTGAATGATGCCATGATTATTGAATCAAACTTGTCGTGGACTGTGTCAGATGACAATAAGGAGCAGGTAATGAGTCTTGGAATTGTTATTTTCTTCCATTGTACATTTTGTGTTCAACCCTAGGTGTTGCACATCATCGACAAGGTTTTGGAACCAGCGATTGCAGATTCTTCAGATTCTTCTCTGTATAGCCCGGATGCCTACAACTTTCTCAACATGTCATCCGTTTTTCGTCTCGGTGACCACAAACTCAGGTTGGTACTACTCATATTGAACATCCTCTTGGAAGATTACAGAAACTGTTCTTTCAGGAAATTTGCTCAGCAAGTGACAGCCCACAAGAAAAAGAACGTCTTCCAGGCATCAGGAAAAAATACGTTCTTCATGCCAGTAGATGCAGGGCTGGTAAATTTTTGGTTTGATTTTTCTAGTGACTTCCAGTACTGAAACACATCCTTGACTTTCAGGCTGTAGGAAAGGAAACTATTAACAACCAAGTCATTGATGGCCACATTATTCCCAATCACATCCTCTTCTCTCGATCTCTTGAACCACATGTCGAGTATGAAACACTTGCATTGACAGACAACATCAAAGTATATGTGACCATGTACAGTGACAGTGAGGGAAACAGTAAGTTATATCGATGAGAGTTTCAGAACAATACTGATTAATTATTCCTTTTTTCTACCTATAGCATTTGTGGCAAGCAACACAAAAGTTGGAAACTTTAACTACCCAAAAGCCAGTGTCATAGTTAAGGTCATCAAAGGTAACATCCCAGTCAGAAATGGTGTTGTTCACCTCATCAGTAAGCCACTGATGATTGTGGACCAGACTGTCTACCAGATACTCAGTGTGAGTAATGTCACTTTTAGACATTTTTTTTCTTCATGTCTGGATATGCTTGAGTTTTTTTTTTCCTCTGTTTGAGTCTGGTGACTGGACATATTTTCACAAAGTAGAAAAATTGGAGCAAATAACTGAACAGGAAATCAAATACATGACAAGGACATGTAAACATGTTTTATGTGGTGCAATGGTGTACATGTTGAATGCTCATTATTAATATTCTCTGGGAAATACTGTGTTCAAGAAAATTTCAACTGAGCTTGGATTCAATGCATACCTCCATTAGCTCTTTCACCTACAAGGAAACATTGTTAATGTATGGTAACTGAAAATTTTTATGGTAGGTAACAGCCCACAGAGGGGTCTTGTGGGCCACTTCATAGCTCATTTGAAGATTTGGGCAGATGGCTGTCCAAACTTACTTAAGCCAATTCAGTAGTCAACAAGACTAGTGTGGATTATTACTTCCCAGGATTTTTCAATTGACGAGTTAATATATATTAATTTTTTCTGGCCTGCAAAACATCTGGTAATAATGTATAAGTAACATACCATTATTGCCTTACATAACAATACCCTTAGTCAGATGGTTGTTACATTAACAAGAAAGCAGGAATGATATATTTTGCTGGTAGACCTAAAGAAATAATTTGATAATATGGAAAGAACTTTTACAATACTTAGTTCACGTCACAATTTCTCTGGACCCTACTGTAAGATTTGACCTTGTCCAAGAATGTTTAGTTTGATTTCCTGTCTACAGAACATCCGTTTGTTGATTTAATTGCTTGTGCCAATTGAAGTTATATTGCCGACACATATATCATTCAACCCCTTGAGCAATACTTTTCCCCAGGATGTAGATGCTGTATATTAACAAGATATTATGCTGTAGTCATCAAGACGCGCCTAAATTCAGAAATAGTTGGGAGCCAATGTAATGCCTCCATGCCATAGAATAGTTTATAGAGTGGTCATGGAGATATATCAAGTGTACAGAGATAACTAAGGCCATAGTAGTTGACACAAAGTAATTAACTTCATTTCCTTCCTGTCTTTTTATAACCTTCAGAATGTTAAGGTAACACGCTTTCGCTTCTTCGTATTCACTCCATTGCACGTTTACGGCAAGAAAAGCTACCATTTCAACACAAGCTGGCATGAACCACGACTGCACAAACTTAGAATCCTAGCCAAGAGCTGAATGAGTAGCTGAGAGATACTGATGCTTGTAGAAGTGAACAAAGACTGAGCAGTGAGAACACATCTCTTGTGCTTCTTGGTTAGAGCATGGAATGAGCAGTCGACAGTTATACAATGGCTGAGAGGAAAGGAAGCGCACCCACAGTGACCCTGCCAGCAGTTACATTACATGTGTGCTTGGGTGTGCGTGGAGTGTGTGTGTGAGCGTGTGAGCGTGACTTCTAGACCTGAGCCAGCAGAAGGTTGAAACCCATCTGAGAACAGAATCTACTTGCTCCAGCGTGCACTCCACACACCCTTTTCAGTTGGGAATGTGTGTGAATACAGAGGCTCTCATCTTGACGCTGGCTTGACTTCACATACCTTTGTCAATGAATGGCAACACTTGTTGCATTGACATACTTACTCCTCCTTGCCTGGGGACTGCTTTTTTTCCCCCTCCTTATTTCATCCTGGCTTACCAGCTTTGGTGAGGTTGCCCCTTATCAATTCTCTTGTCTCACTTGCATGTCCTTTCCTTCTTCTTTTATGGGAGGAAAGAAGCCACTTGCTACTCTCTTTATAGTTTATAGCCAGTAGTGCTGATTTAGAGTAGGAATATATTAACTAATCTTGTAGCTGTGGTGTAGTTTTAAGGTATTTTTGATATTTTGAGTAGAATATTTTTTTGAGTTTTGTCAGTGAAGAGCATATACTAGCTCTTTCATATGTAAGAGTTTGGGAATAGTCACTTTTTGGTATGATACCTTCTAGACCTGCTGAAAAGAGCCAGAGCAATTCAGATATTTAACTCTGTGGGGAAGAATGGCGGTAGAGATGGTGATGATGTGCAAACAGTAGAATGAGGAGAATAATGATGTATTTTGCACAAACTGATCTACATCATCATTCAAAGTAAATGACTCGGAAATATCCCCAACATAATGGTTGTATGTGTCACTGATACACAAACTACTTCATGAAGAGTTGCATTTGCAGTGAGTGTAGTCACACAATGATTTGTTTAGTCACAAAATTTGGTGAACCATACTGTAAGTAATTTGCCCAAAAAATTGCTTTGAAATATTTTGGCATCTGAAGAAACATTCTGCAGAGATGCTAATGAGGCGGATAAGTTGATCAGCCAATAATATGACTACTTTAGCATACATTCATTGATTGTTCCTAGAGCAAAGCATTCAAAAACCTGCCTTTCAGTCCACTTTTGGTTGAGATGAGAATAAAATAATGCTGAAACAGATGTGCTTGAGGGATTGGACTTTGCAATGAAATGTACAAGATTCTCCATGATTTGCCCGAGGTTTATCTGTAATTATCCTAGGATTCATGCCCTAAACATAGTAGATTCATGTTATTGCGTGGCCATGTGGACTGGCTACATCATTTTCTCCTGTACCCAATAGTACAATTTTCATATCATATTATATCATATCATATCCATAATGGCATTTCCCAAATGAAATATGGGGTGCCAGCAAATAACAAGGTGGAGCTCCTCATTACCCTCACACAACCAGTGCAAAAAAATTCTGGAGACTTGTCAGGTACTTGCAAAAAATAAGGGGAGGGGAATAGAACAGAATGCCAACAGCAACGGCTGAGCTGGGTTGTTTACATGGGTGATGTCCCTGGAGCCATCCACCAGGCAGGAGTGCTGTCTCAAATAAGATTTTCATGATGTGGAATTTGTGTGCTCACAAGGGTCACCTAAGGGACTTAACTCTATGTTATGGATGCAACAGGTCAGATTAGCTCTGTAAAAATTAATGGAGGGGAAGGGATATATGCTGAAAAGTGACCTTACGCCAATATGTTATTGTTATACTATATGTGCTCAATAATAACTTTAGTAATTTGATTTTACTGATGAGAATGTTTATGGCAGTACAGCAATGCTGTAAAAGAAAAGTAATATACTCTTCACGTTTTAAAAATATAGAATTTTAGGATGAAAATAAACACACATGTGACTATTTTGAAATTTATATTCTCATAATAAAAAAATCACTACTTGTGCTTTACAGACAGAGATATTTTTAAAACATTTCTCTTTCTCATGTGAGATAATTTTGCTGTCTTATTCTGATACCTTCTGAATAGCAAGTATGTCTTAACTTGCCAAGTCTGTTGAGGAGCTACTACATATGAAATGGAGCATAATGAAGATGAGACGAATATAAATTAATTGATGTTCTTGTTCACTACAGGAGAAGAATGGGCAGCTTTCAAAGTTCTTTGAACTTCTGAAAGATCGAGATGCAGAACTGCTAAGTAAGATTGAAGGAGAGCGAGAACTGACTCTCTTTGCTCCATCAAACCAAGCTTTTCGAGATGCAGACCAGACTCGACTGAACGAAATAATATCTGATTCTGCCAAAGTGAGGGAGGTTCTCCAACTCCATGTGTCTCCGCAAAAAGTGTATGCAGATGGGGATGCATGGACCACTCATTCCCAGGTATGTACATTTTGCTAGTCTTTTGCAAGTGTCTGGACCTAATTGCCTGGTTTAAGAATCATTGGTCTGAGTGTGAAATATGACACAGTTTTGTCATGTCTCTGGCAAGGAAAATGGGAAAAATAATCTGTTACCTAATAAATTAAAATAATGAATACATGTTCCTCACAAGTCACAAGGAGTGTAAAGATTGCCAATAGTCATTAATATCAGGGGTTTAGGGCCTATCGGCCAGGTCGACCCCTTAAGTCCCTACCTATGTCATTAATATCAAGCACATGCAGCACAAACAGCATTATTTTGTCAAAAAATTTAATACCCCTGATACGTCCAGGTGCCCTTTTTTTTTTGGGGGGGGGGGTACCCCAGGTGTACAAACGTGTGTTTAATGGCATAAGATCTGTATTCATGTTAGTATTGTAAGCTGCACCTTGGTTCTCAGGTGCATGAAGTCCCAACATGGGCTCATAGACAAAAGCTGTACTTCAACATCATGGGCCAGGGCCAGAACCGAACTATATCAGTTGAAGCAGGAGGTGTGAATGCTTCTGTGGTGCAGCCTGACATTGGAGCCACCAATGGAGTGGTGCACATAATTGATCGGATTTTGGGTGTGCCCTATGAGAGTGTCTTTCTGAAGTTGCAGCATCATCCTCTCCTCAAGTGAGCATTTGGAAAGATTGCACTGACTCCTCCTGTAACTCATTCACAAAATTTTAAACATTTCAGGAAGACAAGCGAAGTTGTGCGAGTAAGTGACCTTGAGCAAGAGCTGAGCGATCCCAACCAGAGACTGACATTCTTTGCGCCAAGTGATGAAGCATGGGAGCAGGCTTTTAGAGAAATTCCATCTGCAGTGTCAAAGCTCAGTATCCCGAAGTATGGCTATCAAGTGCGTACAACTACCTACCTAATTCTTGCTTTTAGATGCAGTCCTGGGTGGCTATGCGATGTAGAAAGTTCAATTCATTTGAAGACTAAATGGGGCTGATCCATAATGGTTCTTGTGACCTGTAACACACTTGCACTGTGTGTGCCCTTTATGGCCTTTTCTATTTTTGTCGGATTTTGTTTCCTGATTTAAATGCTGTTGATGTAATTTCGGGATCGAATTTTTGAAGGCTACCTAGATATCTGCCAGCTATACGCCAGGTGTGCATTTTTGGTCTTTCTCTACAATGCAAAAGCAGAGGTAGAGACTGGGGTGGACTTTCAAAATTCCACTCTCCATGCTGTATTGTCAAAACAACGAGCACCCTGATTCCCTTCCTCGCCTTCACCTGTCACTTAAATCTTTCCAAGCTTGGCTGGACAGCCAATACCCACATTACCCTGCACCACCTGCCTCTCCAGCATCTGGAGTTACCCCATTAATTATTACCCCATTATATCCATTATGCTTGGAAGCGGCCAGTTGCCACTCCACAATGCTGGGGAAGAACCAAAAATGCACCCAAAGTGAAGAGCTGGTGGCGAAACTCCCAAACAGTGTAAGTGTGATGCTAGGAAAATCACATGATCCAGGTGTTCTTTCTGATTGACTGATACAGTGTACGACACTAGTCCTTCCACATCCCAGGGATGCATCATGAGAGCTTTTTCAAGGACTTAACCGAATAGACCTTGTACTTAAACTGGTCCACATTACAGGCACGCTACATTTTGGAACGCCACATGAAAAAGAATGCAGCCCTGACGATGGAGGCCTTGGCTCTCATACCTGGTCGTGTCCCTATGGTACGAGGCACTCTCAATGTCACGGAATACAGAATGAACGGTAAGGAATCAACTAGAGTTTTGACTTCGAAATAACCTACAATGCATTTGGTCTCATCCTTACAACATGGGTCAAACTGGAGTGGACAGAGCTTTGCTTATGGCCATCCCAGTACCGCCAGTTTGACATGAACTCAAAAGACAGAGTAGTGCTTTATCTTCCTATGACACAACCTACTTTGAGTTGTCCTCTCAAAGAAGCTATATTTCATTTAGGCACATGCAGCCAACTAGATTAATCTGTGGGCAGAGTAGTGTGTACCCACATGCAGTAGTGGCTAAGAATACAGTCATTATGAAGTTACTATTTATTGGATGAAGCTTTAGCAGTTGAGAAGTGAATGCATGGACTTCCTGTACAAAGACAAGAATAGAGAAGAGAGATGGCTTTCTTGAGGAAAAGATATTTGCTGCATGTCCATTATCCTTGTTTGCCACATTGGCTGACAAGTTCGAGTTGCTCTACATTTGAATTTGTTTACATTGTATTGAAGATCAGCACTTTATTACGTTCCCTTTGAACCCTTTTATTTGAGGCCAGCTGCTGGTACAATATATTTGAATATAACTAATGAACTGGGTGTTCCAAATGGAACGTTTCCCATGAGGGAACCGCCTGACATCTGAATGAGCTTCTTCCTAAGGTACTTGTATGGATTCCAAGAGGCCAGTCAATTGTATATACTTTTTTTCTTCAGAAAATAGGAAGAAGTTAGCGACAATCTTTATTCATGTTTGTTGTAAGAAATTCTGCCACTTGATCTAGATAAGCTTGGAATTATTTGATGTTTGCAAAGTAACTTTTTTATTTGCATGCACCAATCAAATGCTTGAAACATGTTGTCGCCATTTGCAGACTGGAAGGAGGAAAGTCAGCGAGGTAAGATGGCATCCAAAACATTCAGCTTCTTTTTTCTTTGCTTCTGTGCTTTTTTTGGCTTGTTTTTTTTATAGTTATGCTTGATATCTTAAACTGCCCACTTTGCACCAACTTATTTCCCCTGCCCATCCTATATGCCAAGAGCTTGGAAAATGTTATGAACATGTAACATTTTCCTTGCCCTGATTAATGCTCTGACATGCAGTGTGTTTCACATGCGTGGTGTGTGCTCTGCAACATTGACAACAATCATCTTACAGTATGCCTCTCAGTTTCAATGCAAACAAGCTGATATGTGTTTGCAAACACTCTTGCATGACTTGGACAACCAAATTACCAGTAAACACTGATACAAACAAGAATGGCACTCACAAAAAATTATTACTGTTAATTCTCATGTTGTCTGTGCAATACCTTTGAGGATAACAAAAGAATTAATAAGTCACATCATTCACAGCCTACTGGATCGAACTGGATGGAATTCGAGCCAATGTGAGTCGCACCAATGTGGAGTGCACAAATGGCATCGTGCACATCATAAACAGACCGCTCTTTCGGGAGCGAGACGTGGTAGTGAGCCAGGCATCCTCCCTGCTGCTGCAGCTGCCACTGCTGCTTCTGGCTGCCATCCACCTTTTGTAAGAGGCTGCTGTTGTTGCAGCCACCTCAAAGCGACAGTGCGTCACCAATAGTCTCCTTCGGCCCAACCAGTCAAGGCGCTCGACAGGCTAAAAAGCTCCTCCTTTTCCATTCAAGGCCAGAAACTTAGACAAACTCCACAGGCTTGTGTTTTTCTGTGAATCTGGAGTGGAATGGCAGCACTCTGGCTTATCCCTCAACATGGGACACGTGTCATTCCAAATAGTTATACAGTATCTACATAATATATTTTTTTTTCCACTGACACAGAAGGAAATCATGTATTTATCTCTTGGCAATTCCTCCTCATGTCTCCAACATGCTGTGAACTGCTACTGGGCGTAATGATTTTGTCCATAGAGTAGAATGTTGCAGCTGTAGGAAGAATGAGGAGCACTGAGATTACGATGTGCCTGTGGACGGTGGCAGAGATCGTCCCCATTGTTTAAAGCCCTCCTGTTGTGTGTCAAGTAGTGTACATGTGGCTTTGTGCGCCTGTGGCATCCCTTTGACTATGTTTCCAGATTCATATATTCGGACACACTAATGTTATTTTATGTGGAAGCCAACGCCCTTTTGGTCCAGATGTTAAGGTACAACCTATTCTGGAAGCCAATCATGGTTTGGATCATACATTGCGTTCTGAGTAGTGCATAAAGCTTGCAAAATTATGCCCTCTTACTTCAACTACATGGTGGGAGTCTTAAGGGCTCATGAACATGAGGGATATCCATAGCCCTTGTGATGCCCTCTCTTCTTCTTATTCACGTGTGTGCAACGTGTACATAATTATGTAGGAAGCTGCAGTTGCAGCTAACTTGTGAAATTAGTAGAGCGTACGAAATGTATATCAGGAAAAATTAGAATTGCTAGCTACATGACACGTAGGTACAAAAAGTGCGAGGAAGTAGAGTGCATCTGTGCCTGTTTCACAAGTTGGCTGAACATGAAGCACCATGTTCATGTGTTGAGTAGCACAAGAATATTTTTCTTCATTGTACAAAAAAAAAGAGAGAAGGTGAATTTTAGCCAGTGGCGAGATGAAACCAGTTCTTTTTTTCATTCATTCCCAATGTTGGTCACAAGAATCTTAGACATTGTGTGTATTAGTCTCTCATGCACGGAATCTACACTCATGTTCTAGTCGCAATCCCCAGCTCTAAAATTGTCACTTACCTTTGCATCATGCAAAATCAAAATTATAGTGAAGGTGTGAAATGCAACAGATGGTCATGAGAGAATGTGGCACTTGTTCCAGGCCTATCTTATCATGTGGAATGATTTGAAAAGTAGGTTCCTGTGACAGCAGAAATCTACATAAGAAGGGATATTTTACGTGAACTACAGCATCCTCCTAAGAAAACCGTTTTATTTTTGTGAGAAATACTAGAGGTAAGGATTGTTTTATTTGCTGAGGCTCATTTTTTTCCTAAATTTAAGGTAAGCAGAGAGTACCTGCCATTTTGTGCATGTCTCTCAATTCCTGCTAGAATCTCATTTTGCTCTGTATTTGCAAGGACCAATAAAAAGCATCAGTTTTCACGTGGCCTGACCATTATTTCACAAAAACCCAGTCAATGTTTGTCACTTGTAAGGGTATAAACCAGGACTATAAAAACTTATTTCACATTAATCGACTGCAGTATACGATGTCTGCTCCAGAAGGACGACTGACACAGCCAGGCGGCAACCTTGTACAAGTACAGGACGACAATTGTACGGAAGCCCCTATAAGGGTCAACCACAAACACTCTTCTTTGGGGACAATCTTTCTCACACAGGCGCAAACACATACATGCCCGGGCACACACATATAAGGATCGACACAAATAGGACTGTGCAAACATATAGCAACACACAAACATATATAGCAACACACAAACATATAATGAACGAAACGAACTTGAAACCGTTCCTGTCTATGGTGTCCCCACCCTGACTGATACTCAAACCAACCCACCACCCGATCCCTCTGGGATAGCGGTTTGGGCTGTATGAAAAAGGGTGAGGTTGTAAGGCCTCTTTGACCTACTGCCAATATGTCTCGCCAACGAAGAAATATAGCTTTTTCTAGAAGACAAAGTAAAGATCTATGCCCTATGGTAAAGTTTTATTATTTTGATACAATCAAGTAGCATACTCTCTGTACAGTAGTAGTAGTACGCATTAAAAACCTGCGAATAGCTCATTTTTTACGATGTCGAGGACCAATCTCTCGATTATCCGTGTTTTACGATTATCCGGCAACACCTGTGCAGTCATTAGCCCGGATAATCGGGAGTGCAGTGCACATATACGTACCTCTTCGATAGGATCAGCGTGAGTGGGTAGTAATATACAGTATAAGGTACGTGCGGCCAGGTTCACCCCTAATTTTATGTCCGTTAACTTGGCCCAACCACTTTCGAATTTCGAAATTTCAACGATGGCAATCGTTTGTGCTACGTTTGTGCTGATTTGTGCTCGAATATGAGCGTTTGTGCTGGCTTGGTTTCAGAGTTATCGCGATTTCAATTTGGTTGGGCCAAGTTAACGGTAGCCCAACCACTTTCGAATTTCGAAACTTCAACGGTGCCAATCGTTTGTCCTACGTTTGTGCTGATTAGTGCTCGAATATGAGCGTTTGTGCTGGCTTGGTTTCAGAGTTATCGCGATTTTAATTTGGTCGGGCCAAAATAGCGCTTTTGAAATAAAGCGAATTTCAAAATTTCAACGATGGAAATGGTTTGTACTGCGTTTGTGCTTATTTGTGCCCGAAGATGGGGGATTTGTGCTGCAACCGTTCTCGAGATACAGCGAGGTCAGTATTGTTGTGTGGCCAAGTTAACGCTGGTCACCACAGCACTAGCTTAGCGAATTTCAAAATTTCAACTGGGCGAATCGTTTGTGCCCTGTTTGTGCTCATTTGTGCTCGACTATGGCCGTTTGTGCTGCTTCGGTTTCGAAGATATCGCGATTTAAATTATGGCGTTCCTTATATTCAGTGAGCAGCTACTGAAACAGCAGCTTATTAGCTGTAAGTGCCAATTTCCTGCATAAAATTGCAAATAGATCATTAAAATGGAATTCACACAGGAATATCTGAAGTAAATTGCATGTAATAATATACAATCGGCCATGAGACGGTGGGCCATTACGCAGCGTACTGTATAGGAGAATAGATGGATCATTTGAAAAATACCATGATATGAGTGACAAAGTGACAACAGCCAAGCCCTCTGCACAAGTTGCACCACATATTACAATCTACACGCTATATGGGTCTTTGTGTCTGTCTGTCATGTAGGAAAATGTTTGGGAATTCTGCAAGGAACTACTATACTACTATAGGGTGATTCACTAAGTAGTTGACCCAAGAACCTACTGTGATCTTGCCTCTTTTCGCATGGTAGGGGTAAACCATACAGTTATGGGACATTTAAGAAATTTTCCAAGTTCACATCATCACATGACCCACAGTCATTACATCTGCATTTTGATTATATTTTTTTCTGAATCTTCAGAATGCTCTCTTTCAAGGAGCAACTGTAATTTAGAAATTTTCCTTTACTGTCATTTTTGGCAATGAAAAGTCACAAAAGAGTCACAAAAGTACAGCAATGGGTCACTTTTCACAGTGATGGGCCGCCTTTGGGACAGTGGTGGGACACCTAATTGAGGCGCTTAGGAAGAGGGGGGAGGGGAGGATTTTTTGGGGAAAATTTTTAAGACACCTGCTTAATGGGAGGGGGCGGTCACTTTTTTCGAAGAAAAAAGTCACAAAATAAAAATAAAAATAAAAATGATCAAGTGGCTTCGCTTGTGTTGTCCATCCCGGCAACCCCCGCCCTACACACCCCATTGTCCCTACATTTGTCTTATACCAGGGAGTTCCATTCTCAAACCTATCACCCCTCCAAATATTTAACCCTACAATTTAAACTATAGGTCCAATAAATTCACCAGCACATGCAAATTAATCGGCACACTTTTTAGGGCATTTCCAATGGTTTGTTGCAGCCTGACCTTTGACCTGAAAGGCCCTAATATTAGGTTTTTGGTCTGGGGCCAGGCCCTACCTCGGTCTGCATCTGTCGGAGCTTTCGTAATGAGACTGTACAGAGCACAGTACTTAGATATACAGTATATCTCTCGATGTGAGGTAGTATGCCCCTAGCCTGCTAGCCAAATGTAGCAGTCCGCCTGTCCTTGTGGGTATAGCGGGGCGGGGGTGGAAAGGGGGGAATATGTAAGGTCAAAGAGACAGGAAGGCGACCAAGCCTATACACCAAAATTTGCCTATCTAAAACCGCGTCGACGATATGCGCATCTCCACGTACAGCAGAAGCGTGTTGGAATTTATTATTTTAATAATCCATAGAGCAATGCCACGAAACAGTGATGCCGCATGTCCGTCCTGATGACCCCAAGGAGGTGACCACTCGCCTACGTCACATTCATAGATACTGATACCTGCCACTACGTTTGGCTAGGGGCATACTAGGCCTACCTCACATCGAGAGATATACTGTATATCTAAGTACTGTGCTCTGTACAGCAGCTGCTTTATGTGCAATCAGTTATTTTGTAGCACAGTAGTACCGTATCATAATAATATAGAATTGGCTCGAGACTGTGCCTCTGTTTGTCCGGGGTGATTCTTATATGACCACAGTGTATGTGGTCATATAAGAATCAATATTAGAAATTCTGCAGTTTGCCCTTGCTTTTTTCAGACTGACTCTACTGGTGTCGTTGTTGGATCATCCATGAGTGCAACTTCACGTATTGCAAAGAACAAGGTGTCATTTCGTGCACGTGCTCTGCTGGACCCTTCTAGACCAATGGCGATAATGTATGCTACATACTGTAGAGTTAGACTTGCCAGAAACTGTCATCAGCCGTGCTGTTCCGCAGATGCCTACTGGCATGGAGAAGGATGAGGAATGTGAGCACCACCTGCAAAAAGCTATAGGCCTACATGAAGGAAATGCAATACCAACCTCAGGGGTGCTTGACCTATCTGATCCCGAAGAATATGATCAGTGCTATCCATGTAACTATACACACATCCGGAGCAGTTAGTAGGCCGTGCAGAACGACTCGGTGGGTGTGTAACACCCCCAGCTAGGACATGGATTCGGATGATGAGGAGTGGTGTTCAGCTCATCATTTGGAAGGCCTTCAATTTGAGGCAATGGTAGATCGTTTGGAGCAACAAAGTGTAAATAAGGTGGTTACACTGGAGGAAGCCCAAAAGTTATTTTTAAAATCCCCTAATGATGTAATGGATGTGTACAATTATAAGCGTTTGGTACTGCAACGTCCTCTTCTGGTACGTACCACGTACCAAGATGGAACCTGTCCGTGGTGATGACCCATATGTGGCTTTTCGCCGTCACTCTGGACGGATGTAAACTTGTCGCAATAGAAAGAATGATGAAGGCTCATATGAGAAAATGTTGGCCTTCATACGTGACACACGTAAAGTGCTGACAGCCTGACACTGCTTGACTTAGTGTCTCGTCGGGAAACAATGAAAAAAGAGAAACTCAAGGTGAATCTGAACATATTTGAAGCAAGATACAGTGCAGGAGACTTTGATGGTAAGTTGATTCGTGAAGTGACACCTCCATCACCACCAAGAGTACCACTAAATGACAAATCATTAGCATGGTAATGATGCAGACTGGGTACTGGGTGGAAAATCTCCGGCACACAAGTTCCATCCTGGCAAGCCTGCTTGGGTGAACCTGCATGATACACCACCAACTGTTCCTAAAAGGCTTTTGTCAACCGGTGGGAAAACAAAGATGTCATGCACTACCCGAGCAATACCAAGAAATTAAGTGATGATGAGTCAGATGATGAAGATCCAAGATCCATTTGCATTTCACCCAAGGGAGAACTGCACCTACCTAGCACCAAAAGATGTATTACCAGATGTTCCAGTTTTGCCGGACCCTTCCAAAGTCGGGATAGTACTACGCCGAATAGGACGGGGTGGGCGTATCATATTTGACCAAGGGTATGGAGAACGCACTGAAGAGGTGAGGTATGAACCGAAGGACACCCCAGCGTCACCTCACCAGTTTCCTCCAGCCTTAACCATTAGAGATGAAAATGGTGAGGAAGTGATGTCTCTCAAGCTGGTAGCACCACTACCCTCATCAGAGAAACCAACCCAGTGTACTTCATTATCAGGCAAGTCATCATCTACATTTTATGTTGACCTCCCAACACAAAAGTTTTTTGCAGCTGCAGGTAATGGTGAAGGAAAGGCACCTCCTCCGGTGCGACGATTAATGGCTGGAGAGATGTTGATTCGGCGCAACTATGGCGGTCAGCGCATTCCCATGCCATCTGGCGTACAGTTTTCCAAGGTGATGACTACAAAAAGGGGAACGTTTGTCAAGCTGTCTGCTTCACAACTACTGTAGCAAGTCTCAGGCAGAAGTCATTATCACCAGGAAAAAAAATAGTCCGGGGAGGCAGGGGAGGGAGCAAGGGAGGGAGCCATTTGGAGAGTCCACGTTCATAATCACCTGCGTGGATCTTTCTTGGGTGTGTTTCAGTATAATATTAAAAATATTATACAGGATTTGATGTAAAAATGTACCTGCTGCTTTATGGTCATACACCCATTGCAGATTCTTCAAAATGTTTGAACTTTATATACCCATTGCATTTAAGGCATAGAACAAGTTCATTTTCAAACACGTAGAAAATGATTTTATACCCTAAAAATAAAAATAAACAGCAGTCCTCTTTAAATTATAACAGTTAATATAGGTCAGTTACACTAAAGGTACCTAAGTTTATGAGTTATCTAACCTGATACGACAGCCCATATAAATGATATGTCCTCGTATTATAATGCTCTTCTTCGTGCTCTTCACACTCAGGTTTTTATTTGGCATGGCAGTTGCGACAACTTCTCTGTATAGAGACCTCAACTGGTAGTCAGGAGAATATCACAAATAAGACGATCAAATCCTTTTAAGGCAGAGTGCGAAAGATATAATTATTGGAAAGGGCATTTACTGTATACCACCCTGATATTTAATAAGCACTTATACATATTAAGATCTATAGAGTACATTGCACAAAGTGTAGATTAAAGAGTCTTGCTACCTGCTTGCTACATGGCAGCTTTTATATGGAGTGGTATTGGTGCATTGCAAGTTGTGGTACAGTATAGTTACTTTTTAAAGACATAATTTATTGGGATGGGACCAGAGCAATGATGATTTTTCTACTACACTCTAAAGTGGAATTAGACCGTATATTTTCTGCCGTATATTTTTTTATCAAGGTGTACTGTACACCTTGTTTTGTATGTGCTTTTACTACATTTTGTGGGTAAAATGGCAAATTGAATTCTTTTGATGTAATGTACTTCTTTCTCATATTGGGAAAGCTAATTTAGAATACAACAGTTGCTATGCAGGCTTCATTTTTCACATCTGTAAGTAGGAGTATACATAAAGAAGATTGATATTGAGCATTTTGCATTACTTTGTAGTATTTGAGGGGGTGAAAATCAAAAACCGACAGCTCCAAAAAACCAAAAAAATGAGTTAGCGCCGGCAATGCATTCCTCATGCCATGGAGTACATAATACCTTAATATGGTATTTAAAATCCTGCAACAAAGCCGTCAAATGCAGGGGTGAAAATTGACCTCCGTAACAAAAACCGCCAGCTCCATCCCCACTCGCAGAAAATTACAGATCAAAAACCGCCAGCTCCATCACGAAACTAAAGCTATGGGAGACAGTACATACTGCGAAGCTCGTACGGATAACGACGGTGCGAATTTTACAGAATTTACAGAATTTTAACAGAACACCTTGCGTAATGCAATGGAACGTTGGTATGTAAGCGTGGAATAAACTTCAACATTTACACGCCGGATAAACCTGTGTTTCATGTTTCCCTCACTCAATTTTGCATCAAAAACCGCCAGCTCCAGCCTGTTGCAAATCAAAAACCGCCCAGTGGCGGAATGGACGGTCCTCAGCTCCTTGGGTAATGGCGGATGATTTCATAATAACTTACCAATGGTTGAGTTGCTAGTAAAGGAATCTATAGCCGCTACATTCAGGTGTCTACGTTGACATACGGCGAAACTGTAGGTTTTTCTCGTTTTTCTCCGTTACGTTTATGACGGAGCTGTCGGTTTTTGATTTTCACCCCCTCATTTGGTTTAGTTATTTTTCTTTGAACTCTGAGGTGGGGGAAATGTCCATGTGCCAAGTTTTTCTCTAATAATTTAGAACAAACTGCAAGATTTGATCTTGTAGAGTATGATCTCGAGTAATATAATTTTCCTGCAGGTGTAGTCAAGCAATGCCAGATGTTTACATTTAGGCTAGTAGCTTGTACGTGTGTATGCCCAGTTGTGCTATTCTAGAGAGGGAATTTTGTATATATCACGTACAGTAAAACTTATATAAGTCGAATCTCCATGGGACCGGGAAAAAACTTCGAGTTATAGAAGATTCGAGTTAGAGAAGTTTGGAATTTTTTAAGCACATAACTCTATAAGGAAGCCTACCTTTATATCCAGCGACGAAAGGTGTTCAAAACTTAAAAATAACTGTCACTATCACACTTACAATGTTCCTCGTTGTTTTGTTGTAAAAAAAAAATCTGCGTCATGGACATTTGCCTACTCTATCTCTCTACTTAGATTCAAGGATCCAATTGTCACAATCCAGTCAAACACTTCTTTCGGTACGTCTGGTAGACGCGGAGATCAGGATAGTGAAGCCTTTCTGTACATGTGGCCTACTCTCGACCCTTCGGCTGGGAAATGAGAAAATTTTCCGTACTCGCCAACATGAACTTGGACTTCGGGAGACTGAAAATGCATTGATATCACATCGTATAAGGCCCTGCCAGCACTTCGAGTTATGGAGAACTTCGAGTTGTGGATATATTGGATAGTTACCTGATCAAATGACCCTGTGACCCATTTTTGAGTGGGAGGGGGGCAGAGGTCAAATTCTGACCTCACCTATTTCTTGAAATTTGGTGCATTGACATATGAGGCGCCTTCTTCCTAAACCCGATAAATCCAAGATAAATGGTTCCGAGATAATTGAGAAAAAGCTGTGGTGCCGAAGCTATAATTAATATTACAAGACTTAGGAAGTCGAAGACGAGGAAGACGAGGAAGTCCATCTGCTACATATGTGGATGCTGCATATGATGAGCTTTTACAAGAAATTGATCAACATCGTCAAGTCGTAGTTTCAGGAATAGTCGTTGTGGATATATTGATTTTTGCTGCAAAGAGAGTGGATTTGGCGGTTTTTGCAAACATTGAGGAAATTTGAAGAAAAAAAAAATATACAGTTTTACTCCTCTGAATATTGTTTGTTAGTGCTTTTCTGCATATTGTTCGCCACTACAATGATTAGGGGGCACGGCAGTGCCCCCGCCAAGTTCTCACCGCACTGCCGGACCACCGTTACCCGACACAACTCACATCATTTTGAACCCCTCGAATCTTCGCACTGGTGAACATAGGTGGCTTCAAAATTTTTATTTGGGTAGATAAAAATTCGTTAAAAATACTACCCCCTTACTTCCATGTTCATATCTCTTTTCATCTCCGACTTTAAAAATCCTAAAAACTCCCAAAACGGCCAAAAAATGACACTGACTGACTGATCATCAAAATTAAAGGGAACACTTCCAGTGGTCCTGGGGTGCTGAAATTTGGTATGATGGTAGCGCTTGTCAAACAAACATCCGAATAAATCTGAAAACGGCACTTTTTAAAATGCTAAAATATCTCCTGTCAATTAATATCGAAAGTCTACTCTTGTTTTTTTCCGGAAATGTCAAGAAAACATCTCAGGCTTCATTTATAGCGCAATTCAAAAATTTTCAAAAATGTCCATTTCTGAGAAAAACATAAATCAAAGTTTTGGACGCCATCTTTAACTCAAAATTTTGATATCTTACAAACATGAGTCCTACTGTCTGAAAAAGAGTTCAAATAGCTTCCCAACGCATGAATCAAATTTGGAATTTGTAACAATCTCCTGGCAGTTATGGGCCTCCAACTGAGTGCGGACGGAGGCAACATTTTTGTATGCGCTTTTAGAGTTTTTAAATAACGCGAGTCTACTCTCGTTTTTTTACGGAAATGTCAATAAAACAATGTAGGGTTCATTTTAAGAGCAATTCAAAATTTTTAAAAAATGTCCATTTCGGAAAAAAAAATAAATGAAACATTTGGACGCCATCTTTAATTTGAATTTTTAAAACTTTACGAACGTGACTCATACTGTCTGAAAGGGTGTTACAATAGCCTCCCATTCCATTAATCATATTTCGGATATGTCGCAATCGCCCGAAGTTATGGCCTTCCAACTGAAGGCGGACGGAGCCAAAATCCGTAAAAATCCGCACCTTTCGCACCCTGTAGATATGCAACCACGCGTCGCAGGGACAAACAAAAAGAGGTCCTTGCTCACAGCCATGTGTACTACAACATACTCGGTTTTGGTGGAAATCGGAAAAAATTTGTCGGGGAGGGGGGTCCAGTTGACGTGGAATGCCTCATATATATACAGGGTGTATCTGAACTCAGTGCCCCGACATATATGACTGCCTTCCTAGCCACCAGAGGATCGATTTAAGTATAGGAATCATTATGTTTGACCGCCGCATTACGGAGATAATTGGTCGCAAACATGTAGTACAAAATATCCTGTTGGTTAGGCCACCCATCGAACCCTCCCCCAGTCAGAAGGCTCTGGAAGGTCTGGGGGCCGGACTTTGTTGGTTTGTTGCCCACAGGTGGTAAGGCCTCTTTGGCTAGTTACACCAGAAAATTCTATTTGAAGGTCAGAAGGAGCGATTAGGCAAAAATCGCTAAAGAGTGTATCTCCGTAATGCGGCGGCCAAACATAATGATTCCTATACTTAAATCGATCCTCTGGTGGCTAGGAAGGCAGTCATATACGTCGGGGCACTGAGTTCAGATACACCCTGTATATGAGGCATTCCACGTTAAGCGGGCCACCTTTCCGACAAATCTTTGAGGACTTGACCAAAATATAATGACATGTACTACTCATCGACCTATGCAGGAACCCAAATTATTATACCTCTGCGTTGCGTGGTTGCGTAACTACAGGGTGGACAAGTTGCTATTTTTCACTCATTTTACGCTGTCATGGCTTAGAATGGAGGCCAGTAACTTCTGAATCCCTAAAGTGATTCCAAAAGTGATTAGTGATTTGGACAGGTCTGCAAACGCTCTTTAATACTATGTCATCAAGAATTTTGAAAAAATGAACATTTCGATTTCAAAATGGCGACCAAATTTTGATTTTGATTTAGCTCAAACTTGGACATTTTTGATATTTTTTGAATGTCTCTTAAAATGAAGCTTGAACGATCCTACTGATATTTCCGAAAACTCTCGAGGACCCTTTTTTGATTTTTATCCGCTACAAGCTGCGATAGGACCCCCCCGCCCCCTCTCTTATTCCCTCTGCCTTCCGGCCGGCCGGAGACCGATTAATATATTGCGCTGGCGTGGATCGTCTCTGCTGCAGCTGGCTCACTGGATCTCACTTTCTTACATGCCCAACTGAAGGAAGTAAGTGTGATAGACACATAATATAGACACTGCCCTTCCCTGCTTACTCTACGAGTAGAATCATCAGCAGACACTAACATTGGGAAATATGACGAGAGTAGTATTCGGAGCAGTACAACAACAACAACAACTTTATCTGCTAACCTATGCGCTTGTCCTATACCGACTCACTCCCAGAATTTATTTAGCTGAACTGATAACCTCTATGATCATTTAAAAAGAAACTAAAGGGTCAGTTTATAACTAGCCCATAATGTTAAGGGAAGAAAACTCAGTTCACATCGCAAATGAAATATGAGAACTTTCCTCCCTATTGTGACGTACAATGTTGATGATAGCTGACTAACTCCTGTTTATTTCAATATTAAAACTACCATGCTTTAATGCTAATCAAGATAATTTAATTATATTGAGTATGACGTGAGGGTTGGATATGTGTAGTGAGTGTGACATACCGGTATTGCATTTGTTGTAAATACGATTTTAGCCATAGCGTTGTAAAGTTTAATAGGTTCTGGGAAAGGCCTTCTCAATCCGGAGGGGGGAGTGAGGTAGGGCGTGGGTCCCTTAGTCCACGGAGCTTTGAGTCATCCAAGCACAGTATACTGTGCTTGGATGACTCAAAGCTCCGTGCCTTAGTCTCCGGGAAGATTAGCGAAAGGAATGTATTGAGAGGGCTTCCCGGTCCGGCGTTGCCGAAAACGAGTTTGTCCCTTCATTCTGTGTGCAAAGGGGAACAATATTCTCAGAATTCTGTAAAAACCTAGTAAACTAGGCAAGACAGGAGAGAGGTCGGAGGCTACCTTTGAACAGGTATATATATATATATATATATATATATATATATATATATATATATATATATATATATATATATATATATATATATATCCCACCAAATATATATATGTATATATGTATGTATATATATATAGTTCAAAACTGCAAGAGTCATGACACAAACAATACGCGTATTGCATTTTTCGTCAGTGAAATGCGTATTTCACACTATTGCCGCATGAATGCCGCAGACTAGTAGGTCTCGATTCAGCAAGTAGTAGCCTCTCCCACCTAGTCAAGTTAATTAACAGCGAGCGAGAAACTATTTTAATATTATCAACAATCAATATTATGACCTCTTGAGGTCAGAGTGACGACCTATCGAGGTCAGATCTCAAATTCGCCCCTAGACGTGGGTGACCTAGAGATAGTGGGAAGGTTAAGGACTTTTACCTTGGCACATGTGTCACTTATTGGACCTATGTGAGCCGATTTCGCGCTTTTGCCAAGTTGGGGGGTCGTGCATTGGGGGGGTCGTGC